>CANXYI010440160.1:0-11943 GCA_948208565.1 Hura crepitans | reverse complement strand
GAAAAAATACCAGATGACCTCAAAAAATTCCAATTCCTTTTCCAACATACTAAATAGAATTTTTGAGGTTCAGGGTATGGTATTTTCGAGACCATCCGGGTACATTCCCGGGTCTCCAACTGTCCGGGTCTCAAAATATTTTTATCTCCGGAATTGATAGTTATAGCCTAAAAGTAATTATTGGTTCTGCTAAAAATTTTAATTCCTTCATTTTGACCATTTTCAGGCCCGTCAAAGTTTTATGAACAATATGCTAGTCATCAAACTCGAAATGATGACCCGTACCACGGGGAACATCAATCGGGTTCCAAATGCACTGTTCATAAGATGTTGACCGGCGGTCGTTACAGCAACAATGGGAATTAAAGAGGGAGAATTGAGAATGAAAAATAGAGGCCGCTACTGTTGTTTTGGCTTGAGCCTAAATTCATAAAAAGGGAATAATGCTTGCTGAAGTTAGGGGAGAGAGAATTGAATGAGGTGATTTTCTTTTTGCCAACAGCAATATGAAGAATTGGAATTAGATTGTTAAATGGATAGACAAGGGCGGTGTGCTATTTGTTAATTGCAAGTGCCCTTTTTTTCCCTAATTCCTTATTGTTTTATGTGAACTACAATGCTAGTAATGAGTGTTACTGGTATGAGATATTAGGTGGGTTGATTGGAGCCAAAAGGATAGGAAGCACAGTTGTTAGCAGATATGCAACATTATAGTCATAGAATTTTGGTATTTGCTAATGCATGTCGAGTTGAATTGCAATTTAAGGGAAATTAGTTGGAACAGTCGGGAATTGCTTCCAAGCAAGGTGTACTTAGCTAGATATGGAATATTTTTTTAATTATCTTTTAATGGTAAATGTGTATGTCGATTTTGATTAAGACAAACAAGTTAAAGGGATTAGGTAAGGGTATTGATAGAACCAAGTTCTGATTGTGGTTGTTATTGAAATTGTCTAAGTGTGTTTGCTATACGCTTGATTTATGAATATGTGCGGTGTATATCTGCTGTAATAGTTATGAATAGGAATTTCTGTTGCTATCATGTGTATATGGATGTATTATTTATAAAGGGAAAGAATTTTTAGAGCGAGGGTAGTGTGAGGCCACGGTTGATGTAAAAAGGAAATGGGGAGGGTAGCTTAAGGCTCAATTTTAGTGGCTAGATTTTAAATGACAGTAGTAGAATAACACTTGCTTTTATTGATGTGATCGCAGGTAAGGTATTAAGTTTCAATTGTTTAAAATTTTGGGCTAAAATGGTTGTTTGGGTTTGATGGTTAATAAAGACTATAAGAGATGGTGTTGTAATTGTTGACAATGGTTAAACAAACCACATAAAGTAAGGGGAACGACTACTATGAAACCTCTGCTGTAGAATTTCTACTACAAAAAATGAATTCTACATCAAATGGAAAATATGAGCAGGGAATCTATAAGGGTAAAAGCATGGTTTATGTGGTCAAGTTATGTTATAGAGTATATCAATTGATGTGATGATAGAATTAGGTCATGTTTATTGCTGAAAATCATGGAAACAAATACTTCAGTGATTTTTGCAAATAAGATATATAGATTTCAGTATAAAAGGCTATTAATTGCAGCAAGGGTATGCAGTAATTCTAGTAACAATAGGGAGTCACTCTTAAGAGTCTTAACAAAGAAATTTGGGAACTTAAAAATGTGATAAGTAAGAAGAGTTGAATATGGGTTAGAGGTGGAAACCTAGGAAAAGAATAGTGACTTAGCTATAACTCAAGCAATGAAGGAATTTTTAGATTTGACAAGTGGACATAAAACTGGAACATGTAACCACAAAAAGGAGTAGACTCATGAGAAGGAGGTGGGAACTAGAGAGAGACTTATAGTGGCTAAAGCAAGTAAGGAAAGTTACACTCTTAAGGTAGAGAGCACGAGTAAAATGGTTTTTTAAGACACAATGGAACAATCAATTGCTTTTGATTATAGTAAATGGAAGTAGGATTTTCCAAAGCTGAGACTCAAAGGAGGTGTGAATCAAGGCAAGGATAAAGAGTGGAAAAAGAGTTGAGGTAAGCCCTCTTGCACTTCCTATACCTCTAATAGTTAAATATCTAGTTAGTAGTTATACTTTCATTAAACTTCAAAGTACATTTTGTTAAAAAAGGGAGCTTAACTTATATAATTGGGTATAGAGGCGCTTCATTGTAATTACACCTATAGGGAGAGGAATGCTTATTACATAACTATAATAGTCAATAGTTGGAGTTAAACATATAACTATAAGATTTTGTTTAGTGAATAAATGATGAATTTAAGTATGGTGTAAGTTACATTTAATAGAAATATAGGGAATTTAAGTTAGTGAATATCCATACTAGTAAGTCTAATCAATTTATCAGTGAATGCTAGTTCCCTCGAAGGTATCTTCCCATGCTTAATAGAAAGGTAAGATCTTTTAGCCTCTACATAAAGGTTATGCTCCTAATGATATGTGTATGTCACCTTGCATGAGCTTTCTTTTGCATATTAATTCAAGTTTTATGAGTAACATTTACATGTATTAATAAGTTGCAAAGTATAGCTATACCTAGGTTGTAACACTCAAAAATCCTAGTGTTATGAATAGTACTCATAAGATGTGAATAGTGATTCCTAGATTTGAGTTATACTATAACGACTGAATGGAAGTACTAATCATAATCTAATTTTGGGCAAAATTTGGAATGAAAATGAAGTGTAACACCTGTAAGTTTAGGCTTTGTGAATAGTACCACTGAGGCTAAAAAGTGTTCCCGAATGAAATTAACTTAATTTAAAGATTTATTAGAACTAATAAATTATTTTAGGCTATAATTTAGTGGGCCGTAGGCTCAGATGGAGTTAGACCAGGAATGACTCGTGATATGCCCGGACAAACCTAAAAATACCATACCCTGAAGGTTAAAAATTCCCCTAAGTCCATTGGTGAAAGAATTTTTCAATTCTGAGGTCATTTGCAAATTTTCTTAATTTTGAACTTTGCATATAAATCAAGGCAATTGGTTAACTATCATGTTGGTGAAATTTGGCTGTGAAATTTTATGAGCCTCTAAATGGGACTAATCAAGGATTTTTAAAATAAACATAATGATTTTTAGAGGTCTATGTGATTTTTAAAAATTCCTTAAAGTTTCTATTGAAAATGAGCATTTTCAAGATGCTCAGGTGGCATGTAACCCCACCTGTGCCACCTCAGCCACTATAAATAGGCCTTGGTGACACCTAAGTGGCCACTTATCCAATGCCACTCACCACCCTTTCTTTTCTTCTTCTTTTTTCCTCCACTATCCCGATGCCATTTTCCCCTTGCTTCCACTATTTTTGTTTCTTTTTGCAAGCTTTTCTCTTCCTAATTGCACCACAAATCATGTTAATGTGTAAAGAATTAAATTGTGAAGGAATTGGGAGCCATAAGAGTCGTTAAGGCTCAAAGAAATTCAAGGTCTATGCAAGTGTACATCAAAGGGGGCTAAAAGGTAACTTCTTATGCGTAAGTGATTCCATCTTTTTTAATTTATTTCTTAGAGGATTTGGTGATTCTTAGAATACCTATAAGCTTGGAATTTGATTTGGAGACTTGTGTATTTTTTAAGGAATTTTAAATGTGGAGTGGCGTGTATGGAAGCTAAGGCTAAGTGAGGTGCAATTAAGCTTTTGGCAAGCATGAAGTGAAGAATATATCTCCTTTGGTAGTGAGGTATGTGAATTTAAGGCATTCAAAACATGGACATTGGAATTCAAATGTAATAGGCTTAGTAACCTTATATGGAAATGGTGGAAAATGTAGCTAATATTTGTGAATTGATGAATTAGGCATATACTTGGGTTAATGATGTGTGGAATGTATGCTTGGAATGATAACTTGGTGAAAACAATGCATAGAGGGGCTCAGTCCTCTTTTGGTCGAGAGGGTTATGTAAGGATGTGTGTGTGTGTATGACTTATTAAGGTGATTTTAGCATGAATTCTAATGTATTTGACATAGAAATACATGATTTATAGTGGTGTGTGGTGGAAATTTGGAGTGTAGACATTAGGCCTTTTGGTTGAGAGGTTGCTTAGCAAGTAGGCTAAGGATATGGTGAGTTACCATGGCAAGTTGTGTGGCAACTAGCTTGGTAGAGATGTCATTATAGGTGTAGATGATGAAATAGATAAATAAGGCTTGTGTTTGTGTGTGTGCACTTAGTGTTGCTAAAACATGTCTAAGGTGAATGATGGCCTAGTTTGCATGGCAATGGTATTGTGTGTGTGTAAGCATGCTTACATGATGTTAAAATATGTGTATGTGTGCTTGAATGTGATTAAAAGCATGTGTATGTCAATTTGGGGACATTGGTCAAGAGGTATGCAAGGCAAAATGGTGGTAGTTTGGGGACATTGGTGGAGAGGTATTTAAATGGTAGTTTGGGGACATTTGTGATGTTGAAGTGGAATGAGATAAGAGCTTCTTATATGGCTATTTAAATGGTCAAATTGTACTTGGCTTTAAGCCTATGAAGGGGTGGACAAATGAGTGCAAATGGCACTAAAAAATGATGTAAAAAGGACCTAAAATGGCCACCTCAAAACTTCAAATTGACCTATAACTATCCCGTTAAAAATAAACTTTGGGACTATATTTAAAATGACTACTTAGCATATGTATAAATAAGCCAAAATAATGGATTAGACTAGGTTTAATATGGCTTTAATTATGCCTAAGATAGTGCCCCAAATATTTCAAAAAATTGACCCGTAATTATCCGGTAGAGCTACAAATTACTTTTAACTGTCTAGGTCAAAAATCAACTGTCTAATAAAAATTATAACTGTCAGTATTTCAACTTTGAATATTATAAAAAGATGATCAGTAAAGAAATAAACTTAAAATGAAGTCCAATGGCTCATTAGTTAGAAACTCATTGGATGGGTTGACTACTCAACTTAGGGATTAACAATTGCTACACTGTCTATTTATCAGACTAGGTTGGTGTATTGGCCAAGGTTCATAATTGTGCCATTCACCAGTTTGTGGGGTAGACCACTATATTGCTAGCATTTCTATTTGTGTATTAGACTAGGTCAGTGCGGCAATGAAGTTCCCTAGAGGGGCCACTGCACTAGTCTGTGGGGCAGACCAAAATGATAATCTGACATGATGATAATGATAAATTGCCTTGGGAGGTCTATAGACTGATCCTTATGCATAGTTGCTCATTTTCTGGAGGTTCCTATGAACTGATCCCTATAGCTATATCAAGCCGGTGCAACAGTCGGGGTTCAAAATGTGGGCCACTGCACACTTTTTTAGTTCCATCTTAGTCTAGTGTTTATAAGTGTCGTTTACCTAGTCGAGCCTATGAAATGGAATTAAAGTAAAGTAAAATACACGTCTAGAATGATTGATGATAACTTATGATGATAAATTTAATAAATAAAACATAGTAGCATTTTGGTAATTTTGAAGTAAACATGGCATATCATCTGAATGGCATTAGTCACCTAGCATATCACCCACATACTTTATCTAGACCATTGTATTATGTTTACTTGTGTGTGTTAATACATGTGGCATATTTTGAATGGTTTAAATTCACCATTGAGTTTTATACTTAGTGAACTTGTGTTGGGGTGCATAGGTAGCAAGGATAAGTAGACCAGTCTCGAAGATTGTGTAGTGTAGCAATACAAGTGTTAAAGGGTAAATAGAGTTTCTTTTATTTAGGTAGTGGAACTCATGTAAATATTGTAGGTATGGGCCAGCATGCGTAGAAGTTGCATTGTTTGTATATGTTTGTAATTATAAGAACTAGGAGTGCTGTACTTAATCGAATGGCTTGATGAATGACTTTATATATAGATCTTGATGAATGTAGGCCTGAGGCCCTGTGTGTTGCTATGTGTGACTGATATGTGTTAAATGTTTGATTTGGGGGACTAGAAGGGTTCAAAAGGAGGTTGATGGGTCATATTACCTTTAGAAGTGTTTTTACAGGTGGAAAAAAAATTTAGAATGCCCTTGGATATTATTATCAATATCCAAGATTTAATATGTTATGAATTATCATAGCATTAGTTCTCAGAAAATTAACACTTTCTATCTAGTGACATTTTTTGTTCAGGTAATGGTCAACTGAATAGTTACAGGTCATTTCGACCACTTTTCAATATACAATTCTAGGATTATTTTAAGTCCAATTTTAACATGCTTTTCAATGTCTTATTAACCACTTTCACATGCCCAAAGCCAAACACATTTAGGCCAATTCTAAGGCCAAACAATAAGCATAAATTCCATACATATATATGTTTTAACGCTAGCCCCAAATGCACAAGGAAAGTTTAATTTTCATAGTTCATTTCAAGCCACTTTTTAAGCCATTATTCTAGGCCATTACCATGAATTTTAGTTCCATCCTTTTTAATCATTTAAAGGTACATTCTCAAGGTATATTTAAAATGATATCCTGCCATATATATTGTTCAAATTAAGGCTATTACAAGCCAATTGTCTAGCCATCACAATTCACATGCCTAACATTTTAATAAGCTTAATTACATGCCATATTGTCATTAACATGCTCTTGGCTAAAAAGGAAAATGACACATCATTTCAATCCTTTTCTATATTATAGCAATGTTCATCCGTACATACATACTATAAACACAATTATACTCTTATACACCCTATTTCAACCCAATTCTCATTGGTTACTAACTATCACACATAAAATCCACTAAGAGTAGTCCTCGGGTACAAGCATGAATGGCATATTTCATTATAATTTCCAATCACAATTACCAAATCTTCATTTTAACATACCAAGCAATTATGAATTCATATTTTAAGCATCATATACCCTATCCAAGCATCCTTACACCATAAAATCAACAAGTAATAAAGCCTAATTACCCAAACCTTTGAAACATGGCTCCCTAACTCACTAAATCCTCATTCAATCAACATTCCCATTGAAGAAATTAATCAAAACTCAATATTTCAGCTATGCTAATCTATTGTTCAACATCTTAGGCACCTCATTGCATGAAAGAAAGGCTTGAAGTTCACTTACTTGTGATGGAACTCCCTTGAATCCATAAGAACAACAAGCTGACCAACATTAATAGTGACTTTCCTCCTCCTATGTAGACCTCAATATGCCATCCAAATGCCATAAACACCTCACACACATCATTACATAGGTGTTAAACATGATCTAGCATCAAAAAGCAACCAAAAAGCCCAAGAAATAGAGGTGAAATAACCATGAACTCACCAAAGGGTCAGCATTCTAGACTGTCTAAACTAATGAACATTGATGATTTTTTTCTCCCAATTTAGAAGTCTTTTTGCCTAATTCTTTTTCCTTGTGGTGCCTAATAGAGAAATCTAAAAACCGGAATCACAATTTTTGGTGAAAGAATAAAAAAGTTATGGTCTGATTACTCCACCCCTGGTGTCAGCAATAGCAAGGAAAGGAGGAAGAAGACTTTTCTTCATTCCAAGTGGAAATCCACTTGTCAAGTGACGTTTGCCACTTGGTAAGCCTCTTTGGCCACTTGGCATGAGGTAAGTCCCACTTTGACATGTCAAGAGTGGTCTCGAAAATCCCGAACCATCCTAATTTTTTGGTAAACTTCAAAAATTTAGTAATTCACTGGGAACTCAAAAAATTATATGGTTTATTTTAAAATTCATATTTTAATCCCTTATATCTGCTCATAAATTTTTGTGATCAAATTCCATCGATAAGATAGTTTTGAGACTTCCTCGATTTGCATGCCTACTTAAAAATTTTTTGAGATTCCTCAAACGACCTCAGAATCCAAAAATTCTTTCACCAGTGGATCCAGTGGAATTTTTAGCTTCAAGGTCCACTATTTTTGGGTCTGTCTAGGTACATCTTGAGCTAATCGTAGCGCAAAAAAATTTTTATAGTGACAGGGGTAGCTTTTAGTCCGAAATGAATTGTTAGTTCTGCTAAATTTTTAAATTCCAAATTTTTCATCAACTTAAAGCCCCTCAAAGTTTCATGACTAGTGCCACTACCTCGATCCACATGCAAGTGACTGGGTAACCCAGGCACACTTCCCGGACCCTATGACACTATTCACGGAGCCTCAGAGCATGGGCGTTATAGAATGGGTTAGGATGTATACTCATGTAGGATGGCAAAGTTGTTACCTATGCCTCATGGCAATTAAAACCTCATGAGAAAAACTATCCGACACATGATTTAAAGCTTACAGCTATCATGTTTGCTTTAAAGATATGGAGGCATTATCTTTATAGGGAAAAGTGTTATGTTTTCACTGATCATAAGAGTCTGAAGTATCTACCGACACAAAAAGAGTTAAACTTGAGGCAAAAAAGATAGATGGAATTAATCAAGGATTATGATTGCCTTATTAATTACCATCCTAAGAAAGCTAATAATGTTGTGGATGCCTTGAGGAGAAAGCTTATGTCAGCTTTGAAAGTGATGCATATCCACTTAAAGCTATACGATGACGGTGGTTTGTTAGCCGAGTTGCAAGTTAAGCTGAGCTTGATACAAATAATGAAGGAATCATAGAAATATGATCATAGGCTTTAGAGTATCTTGAGTATGATCCAAGAGGGGAAGTTTACTAAGTTTGTGACTAGCTTTGTGTGCTAGAGAAGGAGGATTTGAGACATTAGATTTTATGAGAAGTGCACGATGCACCATATGCTATACATCTTAGTAGTACTAAGATGTACAAGGATTTAAAGATGATATATTGGTGGCTAGGCATGAAGAGAGTCGTAGCTGATTATACAATAAGATGCCTCACTTGTCAGCAGGTGAAGGCCGAGCATCAGGTTCTTTGTATTTTTCTATATCTTATAGCAATTTTAGAATGGATGTGGGATCGAGTCACTATAGACTTTGTGATTGGACTATCGATGATCAGGAACAAACATGATTCTTTTTGGGTAGTGGTCGATAGATTAACCGAGTTAGATCACTTTATTCTACTGAAAAAAGGATTATTCCTTGGAAATGTTGGTTGAGTTATATGTTGATGAGATAGTTACACTTTATGGAGTGCATTCGTCTATCATTTCAAATAGAGATCCCTATTTTACATCGACATTTTGGAGGAAGCTCTATAATGCTTTGGGGGCTAAACTCAATTTCAGCATGGCTTTTCATCCTCAAACGGATGGTCAGTCAGAGAGAATCATTCAAATTCTTAAGGATATGCTTTGAGCATGTGCTATAGAGCTGAAGGGTAGTTAGGATAAGTATTTGTTGTTGGTAGAATTCACTTAGAACAACAGTTACCAAGCAAGCCATAGCATGGCTCTGTATAAGGCATTATATAGGAGGCAATGCAGGACTCCTTTGTGTTGAAATGAATTAAGTAAGCACAAGCTTATAGGACCAGATTTGGTTAAGGATGATGAAAAGAAGGTGAAGATCATCAGAGAGAGCCTGAAGGCTATTTTAGATAGACAAAAATCCTATGCGAATTTAAAGAGAAGAGATACTAAGTATGAGGTTAGTGATAAAGTTTTCCTCAAAGTATCTCTATTGAAAAAGGTGTTGAGGTTCAGTAAGAAAGGAAAGTTGAGTTTAAGGTTCATTGGACCATACGAGGTCATAGAATGTATGGGTCCGCTATCTTATAGACTGGCTTTACCTCCAAAATTATAGTAGATTCATGATGTGTTTCATGTCTTGATGTTAAGAAGATATAGATCATACCCTTCACATGTGTTGACAGTTGAGGAAGTGGAGATATGACCAGACTTGTCATATGAGGAAGAACCTCTTGGTATCTTAGCCAGAGAGGTTAAAGAATTATAGAATAAGACTATGCCATTAGTGAAAGTGTTGTGACGACATCGCAGCATGGAAGAAGTGACATAGGAGAGTGAAGCCCAGATGCAGGAATAGTATCCATATCTCTTTGAATCAAGTATGTCGAGGACGACATCTTTTCTAAGAGGGGAAGAAATGTAACGACCCGAAAATCCCAACTCTCGTGAATAGTACTTCTCGAAACTCGAGTCATGCTAAACATACCAATAGGTAATATTTATTATGAGAGAATTTTAGGTAAAGTTTGAAGTCAATCCAAAGTCGTTTGGATGGTTAAAAATGCTAAATAAGATTTTATGACTGTGTCATGTGAATAGTGTCACAGGCAAAATTGAATCATAAATAAAATAAAAAGTTGCTCAAAATAATCTAAAAATGTTACAACCTAATACACAAATATTTTGAATAGTCCATTGGCTTTGGAATCAAAATTTTCTGAGATTGGAAAGTAATTTTTTTGAATTTTTGGGATATAAAAAATGTTAATTTTTTTGGATTTTTGTTGGAGTTTGGGCTCGAGATTTTAAGAGGATTAAGGGCTTGATTTTATCTAATTTTGGGGATAGGAATGGAGGAAAATTGACTTTTCTATTAGTTATAATAATTTTTCAAAGTGAAGAAAAATTATTTTTTGGAAAAGTATAAATAAGAGAAGTTACACTCCCCCTATTTACACCACAAGCACAACTCCACTCCTCCACCCTCCACAAAAAAATCATGACCTCCTCTCCCTCTCCTTCCCTTACTTCTTTCTTCCTCTATAGAGGGACCCACTCTATGAGTTTACACCCAAAATGACGAGCATTCCAAGATGGGTCTGTGGACACCAAAATCATCTGGAACGGTAGAGTATTTTAGGAGAAAAACTAAGAAGAAAACTGAGGTGAATAGTAACCTTCTCTCTCTCGGGCTTTTCTTTTCTGTAAATTTTATTTTTCACAGGTTCCTAGGATATCATAGAGGGCATGTCTAGGCTCAGAATATTTTTTTTGACATGTGGATTAATTTATATTATTTATTAAAGTTCAGACCCCTTTGAATTCGTAGGCAACGCATCGACCCAAGCTTCCTAGGGCAAGGAAAAGGCTTAATTTAGCTTCGGGTATCCCATACAACTTATTTTGGTATGTGTAATCACATTAACTTTGGATAAAGGCTTGAATTTCTAATATGTTCATGTAGTTACATAATATCAATAAATGCCATTAATTGTGATAATGCCTAATAAATGTGTATATGTGTGTATATCATTAAATGATGTTATTACATGGTGTGACTATGATACATGGTGTATGTATATGGGCCAAATGGTTTTTAAATGATGCTATGTTCATTATGTGATTATATGACCATATAATGCTAATATGCGATATAAATGCCATATAACTATGTATAACCGATTACAAGAGTATGAATACAATATTAGACATTTAACAAAATGTATAATTGTTGATGTGTATAATGTGTGCCATTTATGGCCTTGGGCTATGTAAAGGCCAAAATTTGCATTTGTAAGCTATATTGTCATAATGGTGGATTACATATGTAAATGACTTAGATAGCATGTTTTATGCTTAAATGCCATTCCTAATGCGCACTTATAACATGTATAATGTGAGTGCATGGTATATGATGGCCGAATGCCATTTTGAACCTTTTTGGGTTTTTTGCCTTGATATTGCCATAAAATGCATATTTATCATTAAAATTCTGATAATATGAGAAAAATGGCAAATAACGTGATATGTGTTTGTCGTGTAAAGCTTTGACGCATTAGATACTTTAAGACATGATAATGATGAAAGAAATGATGAAATGTATGTTTATGAGTCTAGATGAGCTTTTCTAGCTTTTACACCTAGGCGATGTGCCTAATCGGTGTTTTGAATTCATATGAGCCTATTTTTGGCAATGTTACATTTTTGTTAATGCATATTGCTTAGCATGATGTTTAGGCCTCGTTGAGATGCAAAATGGCCATTGGAATGCATGTATGCATGAGATGTCTATAATTGAGCTATACGTTAAAATGGCTAATAATAAGTTAATTAACTAGTTTGATGATGCCTATATAGTTAGACAACCTAGTATG
>CANXYI010440137.1:0-12577 GCA_948208565.1 Hura crepitans | reverse complement strand
AGACCATCCGGGTACATTCCCGGGTCTCCAACTGTCCGGGTCTCAAAATATTTTTATCTCCGATAATGAAAGTTTATGCCCTAAAAGTAATTATTGGTTCTGCTAAAAATTTTAATTCCTTCATTTTGACCCTTTTCAGGCCCGTCAAAGTTTTATGAATAATATGCCAGTCACCGAACTCGAAATGATGACCTGCACCACGGGGAACATCAATCGGGTTCCGAATGCACTGTTCATAAGACGTCGACCGGCGGTCGTTACACACGTTAAGTGAGTGAGGCCCACGGGCCATGCATATAGGTCGACTAGCATATGTGGGAACCCCACATATGCCAAAAAGCCTTCATCTTCTTTTTTCTTCTTATGGTCGACACCATTGACACAAAAGCTTCCCTCCACTTTTTTCTTTTTTAAACCCTCTAATTCTCCATCAAATTCCATAAATAATAGGTCAATTTTTACCTCCATAACCTAATTTGATAATTGTCAATTTTTACCTCCACAACCTAATTTGATAATTCTAAGTCAAAAAAACATCAAAAGGAAGCTTGAGGAGGAAGGAATTACACCTTGGTGAATAGTGTCACTAAGACTTGTAAGTTTAAGAATTCAAAATTAGTTTTTGGTATGATGACTAGGATAGATTTTTAAGGCCATACATGTTATTAGAATTGATTTTGGAGCTTTGTAAATTATTTTAGAAATTTTCTAAGGTGACATATGAATATGTGTACGAAAGGGGGGAGAGAAATAACAAGGCGCTAGCAAGCCTTAAAGGGTGAGAAAAATGTTTTAAGGTATGTGAATTTGGGTTTAAATGAGTGTATATACATGTATTGTATGAAAAAAAACATGATTTTTTGTGTATGAAAGTTTGAAATGTGTATGTATATGTACGTGAGTTGGTTATATGGTTATGGTAAATCAATAATATGTGTATGTGAAGCTTGAAAATATAATAAAATGTATGAAGGTGAATATGCAATGTGAGGAACAAGAAGTGGCCAAATGGTCCCATGTGAATGTGTGCATGTGTACTTAGTATATAAGTATGTTAATGGCATGAATTTGAGTAGAAAATGGACTTTAAGACATGTGTTGATAAAATGACATATTATATTGATGAAATGAATGTGCTAATGAACATGTTTAGGTGTAATGTGATATGAAATAAAGTGATATGCATATGTGAAATAAATAAGGAATGTGAATGACTTTGTGTATGGAAAAGTGATCGTAAAGATCACATAAATATGGCTTTATGAATATTGCTCATAAAATGACCAAATGAATAGTAAAGTAAAATAATAACTTGATGATTAAGCACTACTTGAATGGGAAATTAAAATGAGAATTAAGGCCCATATAGTTAGACACCTACTGGATCGATGGACCGGTCAACTAAGAAATAAAGTAGCTACTAGGTTTTAGTCAATTCAATCATTATCATTCTTACTATTGTCATGGACGCGTGCAACCATTGAGGTTTTATTAGAGCCACTGCACGATAGTGGAGGTACAGTGATCGAGGTTCAATAGGAGCCATTGTACTATATACCATAGCATGGGTATAGTCGCTGAGGTTTAATGTGATCCACTATATAGTAGTGCAAGTACCACCATCGAGGTTTAACAGGAGCAAATATATGATTGGTACGTGCTACTATCGAGGTCTAAAATGTAGGCCATTGCACAAATTTCATTCTATTGTCCAGTGTCCTTAAGTGTAGTCAATTAGTATGGGACATATTAAATTAAGTCATATTATGAAAATTTGATCTATATGATGAAATGAACTGCAAATTGATTGTGAGAATGAAAATATATCAGTTGAATATGTGTGTTGCTATAAATGATCTGTAGTTATTTATTAAACATTTGAACTATTGTATATTGTCTATAATTGCATTATTGCATCTGTGAGTGTGTATATGTATATTATATTTTTTCAAGTCCTCCACGGACTTATACTCTGTGTATCGGTGTTCTAATGTGCAGGTAGAAGATAGGGAAAGCATAGGAAGAGTTAAGCCTCTGTAGCTGAAGAGTGTTTTTAGGGTACAGTACTCTATCTAGTTTTGGCCTATATTTAAGTGTGTGTACTCACGTATAGCTAGAAAATGGGTATGGGTAGTAGAATAGTAAAAATGGATGTTGTCATAACTTATATTATAGAAATAATGATGTGGAAAATCAGAACCAAATTTACATTTGACTGCTATTATCTATATATTTTTGATAATAATGGGTCTGAGACCTTATGGCTGCTGATATATATATTGTGATGTTTTTATTTTATATGATGAGTTGAGAAGACTGGATGGGTACATATGGATGTGAAATGATGATTTACATATAGAAGTTTGATTTTCTTTATCGAAAAATTTTTGGTTTTTAATTCGGATAGCTATTATGCAACCTAATTTTCTGAAAAATGCTTTTCAAATGAAACAAAAGTTTTTGATAGTGTATTACAACTAATATAATGATAGTATGATGAAATGTGTGGAGAATAATAGTCTAATATGTTAATTATAATAAAATAACTAAGTGTGAAATGAATGAAAGATAAAGGTAATTTTAGGATAGGTGACCATATAGGAAGTACCATTTTTACTGGGTTTCTTTCATAATCAAGTAAGTGTGTTATAGTTAGTGGTATTAGAGTCTAGGTTTAGGCATTCCTAGGCATAGTATACATGAGTATACTAGTCTAGAGTTTATACCCCACTTAAGATACATCATAAGATGCTTATTATACTTTCACTTAAGCTACATTATAAGAGGCTTATTATGGTTTCTTTTATAGTTATACAATGAGTGAATTGACTCTGCCTGAGTAAAGGGAAGAGGCAGCAAGCTAAGCTCCAAAGACTGTATAAGGAGCAAAAGCAAGTGTTGATACATAAGTGTCTAGTGATGTAGCATATCAGCCATAGGCTCAGGCTCTACCAGTATTGTTACAATAGATAGTGGATCTGTTGAGACATAACACTATAGCTGTTGCACCACCACCTCTACCACCACTAGCTCCGGTACACCACTAGTAGCTCTACATAAAACATAACATGAAAAGTTGAAAAAGATAGGGGCATTAGATTTCAAGAGCACTACTAATGATAATGCTACCATAGCTAAGTACTGGTTAGAAAGGAAGACTAAAATTGTAAAGCAGTTAGAGTGTATTCTAGAAGAGAATTTATAATGTGCTACTTCACTACTTCAATCAAAAGCATTCCACTTGTGAGAGAGCAAGAAGAAGAGAAAGGTAGTTACTGATCTTAGCAGGGACTATTTTCTTCAAATGTTCTAGAAAGGATACATCTTAGAGACCTACTTAGATAGAAAAGGCAATAGTTTATAGATTTGAAGTATAGAAGAAAGTGTGTGTTCCAATATGAGAAAGACTTTGCATAGTTAAGCAAGTATGCCCAAGAGTATTTACCTATTAAGGACATCCAATGTAAATGTTTGAAAAGAGTCTTAATGTTGAATTGAGAATGCAAATATCAAACACCAAAATAGGAGAATTTTCTTTATTAGTATATGTGGCATACATAATGGAAGAAATGAGGAAAGAAAAGAGAGAATTGTTCTAGGAAGAGAGATAATTTTTAGCTAGGCAAGCTAGTTCTACACCTGAAGGAGGAAAAAAGCAAAAAGAATATCAAACCACACAATAATCATAGAGACAAGGCTAGTCAATGAGATGGGGCCACAATTAGAGGCAAGGTTAGGCTTCACAATTTAGGCCATAACTTTCTGAGCAATCCTCTAATGCTCTGAGGGTTTACTACTAGGAATCCACCTCCAGAATGTGTGATTTGTAAAAAGAAGCATTAGGGAGAGTGTTGGTTCTTGAAGAAAGATAAATGTTTCATATGTGGTTTGAGGGAACATTACTAGATAGATTGCCTATAGAAGCCAGCTGGTGCATAAGCTTTATCACCAGTAACTAGTAAAGGTTAGAGAGATGATAAGAATGATAAGGCAAGCTTGAGTTAAAGGGCAAGAATAGAGACATGAGCTCTAGCTCATCAGTATGCAATCTGAGCTCACGAGGAAGTTGAGGCATCGAATGTGATTGCCAATAAATTCTATCTACTTGATACTCTTATATTGGCATTAAAAGATCCATGATCTACACATTCATATATGTATTACAGAAGTATTAGATAGGGGATTAGAGCCTGAACCTATAGATGTAGAGATCTTAGTCAACAATCTGATTGGATAGAGTGTGACAGTGAATTGAGTGTATAGGTGCTATCTTCTGATGATCTAAGATATGGTGTTTTCAGTTGACCTTATTGAACTTTTGTTCAATGAATTTAATGTTATATTGGGTATAGATTAGTTGTTTGAACATCAAGCAATGGTCGATTATGAATAAAAGAAGCTTACTCCTCAGATAGCCAAGGGAAGTGATATGATAATTTATGGCAAGAGAGATTCCTTGCCTAATCTAATTTTAGCTGTAACAATGGGCTGACTCATCAAGATGAGATATAAAGCTTATCTTGCTTATGTTATCGATACCAATAATCCTACTCTAAGTCTTGATCAGATACCTGTGGTATCAAACATTCCTAATGTCTTTCTGGATGAACTTTTATGATTGCCACCATAGTGTGAAGTAGAGTTTGAGATTGAGGTGTATCCCAATACTACTCCAATGTCTATTACACCATACAAGATGGCACCTGTAAAATTGAAAGAATTAAAAGTGCAATTGCAAGAACTATTGGAAAAGGCTTTTATTAGATCGAGTGTTTCTCCATGGGGAGGACCCATCTTATTTGTGAAGAAGAAGGATAAATTACTCCAATTATGTATCGACTCTAGGTAGTTGAACAAGGTGATACTTAAAAATAATTATCTATTACCTAGAATCAATGATTTATTTAATTAGCTCAAAGGAGCTAGTATGTTTTCAAAGATTGATTTCAGATCGGGTTATCACTAGCTGAGGATTAAGGAATCTGACATTCTGAAAACTACCTTTAAAACTAGATATGGGCATTATGAGTTTTCAGTGATGTCATTTGGGCTTACTAATGCCTTGGCAACTTTTATAGATCTCATGAATTGAATTTTTAAGCCTTTCTTAGACTAGTTTGTTATGGTCTTCATTGATGACATTTTGGTTTATTCTAAAAGTCAAGAAGAATATGAATGGTAATTGAGAATCATGTTGTAGACATTAAGAGAGAAGCAGTTGTATGCCAAGTTGAGTAAGTGTGATTTTCAGTTGATAGATGTAGCCTTTTTATGCCATATTGCATCGATAGATAGAATTAGAGTTGATCCAAGTAAAGCAAGAGTTATGATGTACTAGAAGCCTCCTAGGAATGTGATAGAGATCCATAGTTTTCTAGGATTGGTAAGATATTATAGGAGATATATGAAAGGATTTTCTATGATTGCAACACCACTTATAAGATTGTTGAGAAAGGATGTAAAATTTGTTTGGGATGATAAGTTCCATACAAGTTTTGATAGACTTAAGGCAATATTAACTGAAGCACCTATTCTTACACAGCTGAGTAAGGTAAAGACTTTGTATATATAGTGATGCTTTGCATAATGGGCTTGGGTGTGTATTGATGCAAGAGGGAAAAGTGATAGCTTATGCCTCGAGACAATTGAAGCCACATGAACAAAACTACCAAACACATGATTTAGAATTAGTTGCAATAGTGTTTGCTTTGAAAATATGGAGACATTATTTGTATACTGATCATAAAAGTTTGACGTACCTTCTTATGCAGAAAAAAATGAATCTGAGACAACAACATTGGATGGAGTTGATAAAGGACTATTACTATTTGATTGACTACCATCTAGGGAGAGCAAATGTTGTTACGGATGCTTTAAGTCAAAAATTTATTGCTACTATGAAATCTGTGAATGCTTGAATAGAATATAGTCAAGATAATGTGATCTTAATAGAGTTGCAAGTGAAACCTGATTTTAGGTAGCAAATAAAAGAAGCATAGAAATAGGATGAACAGATTAAACAACTAATAATGTTCACATCCCTTATATTTTCTTTGGGCTGATCAAATTGAAACAGTAAAAGACTTGACCCAAGCCTTATTCCTCGAGTGTCAGAAGGCAAGAAGGAAGCTAGGGGAATCTAGGGCCACTCCTATTTGATTAGCCTAGAAGGAGTGAGTTGGTCACCACAAGGTAGGAGTTGCCACCCGACCCAAGTTGGGAAATACCTTGTAGGGCCAAAACTAGAGCAGTTTGGAACCCTACTCTTATTTATATGCCAAATTACTACAAAAATTTGATTTGAATTTATAATATTATTCTTTTCTTAAGCGATGTTTTACTATTAAAGTAAATCACGTATTCACATATGAGAATTTACAAATTATATTTATAGAAAAATAAATAGGTGTTTAAAATTTAAATATCATACATGAAATCAAGCTGTTGATTGTCTTGAGAACTTTAGTTCTTGTTTGCTATTTTTGGAAAATGGATGTTATCGTTGTAACCTTTATTAAGTAAAAATTGGAATTTATTTCATTAGCAAAACACCAATTTATTGGGTATAAATATGATTTTTTATTATTATTCATTTTTAATGTGCAAAATCATTTTTCTACCTAATTCGGTGTTCATGGAGTATTTCGGGATTGAATTGGAAGTGTTATACATAAAATCGGGTGATGGATTTAATTTGAGAACTTTGGTTCTCACATGTCAATTTTAGGAAAATAAATTTTCTGTATTGTGACTTTTATTAAGGAAAATAAAAATCCATTTTATTAATAAAATACCAATTAATTAAATAAAAATATTTTGGTTATTTTTCCAATTGCGTGAAAATTGATTTTTTCTAATTATTACAGCATTCATGGAATATATAAGGAAATAATTCGACAATAAAAATATAACAAATGGCAATTACCTAAAATAAATCTTAACCGAATAAATAATAATAATAAAAAAATTACATTTGGGACACTTAAAATACAATCAAACTAAGAGTAGGTGATAAAATAGGAAATCAATAGAAAAGCCCACAAAACATAGAATAAAATAGCCATCAGAAAATAATGTGTCGCTAAAAGATTACTTCATCGAGATTTAATAAGAAATATAACTGTCAAATCCCAAATAATTAAATCACTCACATCATAAGAACAGAAATAATATATTAGTATACAAAGCAAAAATAGACAGATAGACAGAAATAAAAATGAATAGTCTCACAAATATAAAAAATATTATACAAATAAATTAGTACATCTAACTATTAGAAGGATAAAGCAAAAAGAAAAAGGAAAATAGTAGAAAAATGGGTCAGTTGACACAGCGAGTATATTTTCCTTTACAAAAGATCTCAATCGGATTGAAAAAATCATCCTTGAATCTTTAGAAAATCTAAAAAAATGGTGTCGAAAGAGAGTTTTTTGCCTTTTTTGGTGTATTTTCTCTCTCTTTAAAATGACTAACCTTTTCTCAAAATGACCTTTTTAGCTTTTATACATGCTTCTTGAGGCTGAAAATGGCCATTTTTAGCTTAAAAATGGCTGTTCTGGCAAAAATGGCCATTTTGGCCATTTTGGGCCTAGAATGGCAATTTTTGCTGTGAAGATGGTTGTTCTTCCAAAATGGCCATTTTCTCTCAGAAAATAGCCATTTTGACCTTTTTTAGGAAAATCTTGAGATATTCGATTCGGACGTTAAAAACCCCTTTTATTAGGATTTTTATCCTTTTCATCATCACTAGGCAAACTGAGCCCTTTTTTGCTGCGAAAATGGCTGTTCTTCCAAAATGACCATTGTCTCTTAAAAAATAGCCATTTTGACCTTTTTTTAGGAAAATTTTGAGATCTTCGATTTGGACGTAAAAAAAAACCCCTTTTATTAGGATTTTTATCCTTTTCATCATCACTAGTCAAACCAAACATAGAACTCCTAAAGACCCAGTGTCTATAATTGCCCCTAACTTTAGGGAGGTGACTACAGAGTGTGTGAAGTGACTCAAAGTTTGGAAAGGAAAGAGACACGTACCTTGTGGGGAAATCTTTTCATGAGAATCATCATGACTAGAGTTAATGATGTCTGGGCAGTGCTAGAGACATTACACCCATAGTTCATTTAGTTCAAGCAGTGCTTTGAGACATTACACCTAGACTCGGGTAGTGCTGTGAGATGTTGCACTAGAAGATAACTTGGTTCAGGCAGTGCTATAAGACATTACACTGAAACTTAAGCAATGCTGTGAAATGTTACACCTGAAGATAATTTGGTTCAGGTAGTGCTATGAGACATTGCATCTAAACTCAGGCAGTGCTATGAGATGTTGAACCCAAAGATAATTTTGTTCAGGTAGTGCTATGAGACATTGCACCTGAACTCAGGCAATGCTATGAGACGTTGCACCCGAAGAGAGCTTAGTTTAGGCAGTGCTACGAGACATTGCACCTGAACTCATGTAGTGCTATGAGACATAGCACCCGAATATAATTTGGTTCAGGTAATGTTGTGAGATATTGCACCTAAACTCATGTAGTGCTGTGAGATGTTGCACCTGAAGATAATTTGGTTTAGGCAGTGCTGTGAGACAATGCACTTGATCTCAGGTAGTGCTATGAGACGTTGCACCTAAAGATAACTTGGTTCAGGTAGTGTTATGAGACATTACACCTGAAAATTTCTTAAAAGGACACATTTTAGAGGTTGTTTAGAAAATTTAGGTTGCCTATGTAGAAAAGATGAAGTTAAACACGTTAGTTGATCGGAGGTCATTTGCAACATGGACACAAGCTGTGTGTGTGAGTGCATTTTATTTTTTGAATTCATGTCATGATTTTGAAAATTATAATTTTATACTTTTTCCAGGTTGTTCTTCTCTTCTCTTCTTTTTGTTTTCTTTCATTTTGTTTTATCTATCTCCTTATTTCATTCTTTATTTATTATTTATTATTATTATTTATTCGATATTTTATTATTTTATTGTTTTATCCATATTTTTCCAAAAGAATAAAACTAATGAACAAAATATGTCAATTTTATAAAATGAATATTTTTTAGAGTACAAAGTTTTGTGTCCTAAACTAATATGTATAGGTAAGTACAATAAAATTAAACAAAATAAAGATAAAGTAAAGGCTAAGGAGTCGAAGGTTGTCTCTAGTCTCTCAATATCTGAAGCTCTGCTTCCATCGCTTCCAACCTTTGGGCAGGCCTCTTGGGAGTTAAGTCTGCTCTTTCAACCTATAGATTGTGTTCCTGATTGTGACAGGGCTTGCAGTGTTCAAGGTGTAAGCACCTTCCCTTTAACTTTACCAAAGTCTTTGCATCCCCTGATACTAACGGCCTTTTTGGTTCTCTTGGTCATCTTTGATGGCTTTGGGTGAGTAGCTCATCTGCTCAATCTCAGATACCTATATCTTGTAGCATTTGTGTGCACATGTAGTAGCTCCCATTCTAGGTGATATTAACTAAGCGTCTGTATCTCTCTACCTCATTATCAATGAGCCAACCCGATACTGCCACATGCTTTGGTATGGGCTACCATCGTAGGCAGCTTTGTTGGCATGGTGGCATGGTTACACGTGTATATTTATATAGTGCTTTGGTGAAAAATTGTCAAAATGTATGAAAATGGTAAAAAAAATACTAAACCTTTTGTAGTAAGACAAAAATGACCATTTTAGCTGCGCGAAAATGGTCATTTTGGCCTATGAAAATGCTTGTTTTTATTGATGAAAATGGCCATTTTCCTAGCCTAAAATGGCTATTTTGAGGCCCGAAAATGGTCATTTTAGGCCGAGCCCAAAACACCTATTTTCTACCTCAAAATGCTTATTCTCAACCAAAAAAATACCCATTTTCTAGCCAAAAATGCCTATTTTTGTCCAAATTGCCCCTTTTTCATCTTTTAAAGCTATAAATACCTTAATGCATATATAGATCCTCATGCCACTTGAGTTTTTCCCTTATTTTTGTAACAATGAGTGACGAATTCCTCAAAAATCTTCATAAAATTCTTGATTTCCCTTCTACATGGGCAACTTCCACCTTGGCTCCCTATAGTGGGCTAAAATTTCTATGAAGAGTGCATCTTGATTAGACTTTTCTTAAGGTAGCAACCTAATTTTGGGACCCATAATTCTATGTCTTTTGATTTTCTCATCAAGACTTATGCCCCCTATTTGAGGAATTTACTTTAATTTTTGGTGTGTTTCATTATATCGACACATTTCCTTCCTATCTGACCTGTATTCACCATTACTAGTATGAGGCTATCGATGTACTAAGCATATTGCTATTCTTTGCTACTTGATGGGTCTTATAGAGAGGACTAGTCTCTTTAAGTGCACTGCTAGACTATGCTAAAAGCTACACAGACATTCCATCCCTCCAAGTGGGCAAATATTTACTCATATTCTTCTCTAAATATTTGACAATTTTAGTTGAAGATCACTTACGAGATTATCAGCTATTCAGTATGATCAATGATTTGAAGAAAGGGTTGAATGCTTTTCCTTTGATCTTGGCTAAAATAATTTTTAGTCTGGATGTTATGCAATTTGGAGAGGTTGAATTTTTTGGTGGGAGCCTACATCTGCTTTAGTTTTTTTTTTTTTTTGGAATAGACTACCCCAAAAAGGGGTTTTTGCCCTATTCTTTAGTTTGTCTTTTGCCTAAGAAGTCCTTACGAGTTTTCATTCCTAGCAGACTTTTTAATGATAGACTGCCCTTTATAGGTTTTCACCTTACCCTTTGCTTGACTTTTGCTTAGGACGCCTTCATAGGTTTTCATTCCTAACAGCGTTATTTTTTTTGTCTAGCTACTAAAAGAAGTTTTGCCTATTGGACAATCATCTGCCTCGTATCATTAGATCTTATAGCTTGAAGTATTTGCTATCTTGAGCCATTATGCATCATTTTACAGATGTTGAGAGATGGGTTTCTTGGCTAAATACTCTAACAGATGATGCTGTAAGTTTTAGAAACCCATAGATTTGCTTACTGTACATGTAGTGTAGCGGTCCGTTAGGTTGCATTCCTCTAGCTAGCTTTCACAAGGTTATCTTTTGCATCCTTGAATGTTGTGTGAGGTAGTTCGATGAGACCTAAAGGATTGTAACCTCCCCATTGTCTTTTAGAGGGGGATATACATCTATCACCTTCACTTTTGGTTATCATAACCTATAGAGGTAGTTACCTCTGAAGATGAACATTGCACCTAGGGTTATTTGCAACTTTCAAACTTCAGATGCATATAAAGAATGGGTAATAGGCCCTTCTTAAGAAAACCAAACTCGCTGGTTGAGGATAGGTGGTGTGAACAGTAGCAAGAGGTAGAGGACTTAAAAAGAAAGAAACAAAAAGATACTTTTCTACTTTTATTTTGTTCTCCTTTGTGTATTTAATATTGTACTCCTTTATTTTATAAAATCCTCAATCGTGATTATTGAAGTGATCCTATCTAGTAACATCATATTGGCATTTTATGATAATCACAATAGGACATTAATGCAACAACATATTTCTTCATTTAATCAAAGGAGATCTTAATTACATCTTAAACTCCTATCATCAATCAACCCTCACGAGTTTTCTTGATTGACCATTTTCTTTCAACCCCTTATTGTTACATAGGATGCCTTTTTTTGATTTTCACCCTATCAGGATGCCCACTTTTAGCAAGGCTGCCATTTTCCAATATTTAACTCGCACGGCTATTATTTCTCTTCCTTTTCTCATTTATTTATCTTTAGCCATATAACCTTTTTAGCCTATCCATATTCATAAGCTCCTTTAATTTATTTCCATCACAATCTGTAAGGATTACAGCACCCTTCGATAACATTTGCTTAAGGATGAATGGCCTCTCCCAATTTGGTTTGAACTTCCCTCTTAGGTTAGGTAATTCTGGTCTTATCTGTTTAAGGACTAGCTCTTCCTCTTTCAATTTATGATCTTTCACCCTTTTATTGAAGGCACGTGTCATCCTTTTTTGGTAAACTTGATTGTGTTAGTTGGCTCTTAATCATTTCTCATCAAGCAAATGCAATTGTTGAAATCTCTATTCAACCTAAGTGGTCTCGAGAATCTCTGCCTCTATTGCCACCCTTAATGACTAAAGCTCGATCTCTACTAGGAGCACAACATCTATCTTGTACACGAAGGAGAATAGAGTAACACCTATTGAAGTTTGAATCGTAGTCCTGTATCCCTAAAGAGTAAAAGGAAACTTATCAGCCTAGTCTCTATAAGTCATAACCATTTTAGCCAAAATCTTTCTAATGTTCTTATTTGCTGCTTTAACACCTCCATTAGCTTGTGCCCTATAAGAAGAGGATTTTATGGTGCTGAATCTTGTATTTCTATAAGAGAGTCTTTGTTTGCACCTGAAATTGGACATTGTTATCCAAAACTATATAATATGGAACCCCGTATCTATAGATTAAACTCTTCTCTGTGAATCTGGCCATCTCTCTCACCCCTAACTTCTTAAAAGATTCTGCTTCAACCCATTTCAAGAAATAATCAATAGTTACCACAGCAAAATGATGTCCATTTAAGGCTGTTGGATGTATCT
>CANXYI010440015.1:0-11440 GCA_948208565.1 Hura crepitans | reverse complement strand
TTCGTTTGTCGCCTTAGACAATTGCGGAATACAAATTCATTTTGTTAAAATCTGTATAAAATCATACGATCACTAAAAATAGAAATCAATCACAAAGAAACACTTTTGGGCACTAGAGGAACATGAAAAAAATGTTAGAGTTTGAAAAAAAACTTACCCAAACAAAAATTGGTTACTATTTATCAAGGTGCGTAATTGAGCTTTTTATCCAATATTTTCACAAATTTTCACTTTACTGAACTTTTAAAGTCTATAAAGGTGCCACCATCAAAATTTAGAGGATTGAAGAATAAAAAATGGTAGATTCTTCCTTTAGGTGTGTTGACTAGAATTGGAGGAGAAGGGGAAGGAGTTTGACACTATTCAAATGTTGACTATGTTAAGGGGGAATTGTCTTATATATATATATATATATATATGTGGATTTTGCAAGAAATTAATCCTTTCCTCCCTTCTCTTATTTTTTAAAAAAAATCAAAACTCACTTTTTTCCCTCTAATTTTACTGTAAAAAATAAAATTATCCAATTTGCTATAAGCATCTAAAAATTAGAGCTCAAAAATCACAAAAAATCGAATTAAAATGCCATAATTTCATGTAATTTGATTTTAGTAAAAATACTTCCTGATCTCTAAAAATTCTAATTCCAGTGTCATTAGGCTTTTTAGAATTTTTAAGTATTACGTTGTATAAATTCCAAAATTTTTTGAGCAACTTTTGAATATTTTATGGTTCAACTAAAACTAGGTCACTATTCATATGACACTACCTAAAACTTAATTGTCATTTTTAACCATCTAAATGACTTCAATTTAACTTTAAATATCATCCAAAATTATGTTATGATTAATACTTCCATTTAGTAAATTAGTGCCCCTAGCCTTGGGAATCATTATTCACATCCTAAGAAGTACTATTCATAACACTAAAATTTTTTGAACGTTACATTTCTTCCCCTCTTCAAAGAAATTTCATCCTCAAAATTACATAGTTCAAACAAATGAGGATACTGCTCCTTCATCTGAGCTTTTGTCTCTTAGGTAGTTCTTTCATGCCATGGTGTCTCTAGAGTACTTTCACCAAAGGCACAGAGTTGTTTTGAAGTTCCTTCATCTCTGTTGCTAAGATCTTCATAGGTTCCTCCTCATATGTTAGATCTAGTTTAACCTCTACTTCTTCAGCTAAGATAACATGCAAAGGATCTTATCTGTACCTTTATAATATAGACACATGGAAGACATTATGTATTTATTGAAGTTTAAGAGGCAAAGCTAGCCTATAAGCTACTAGTCCCACACATTTTATCACTTCATATAGACTAATAAACCTCAAACTTAACTTGCCTTTCTTCCTAAACTATAAAACCTTCTTCCAAAGCGACACCTTAAGGAACACTTTATCTCCTACTTCATACTGTGTATCTCTTTTTTTCAAGTCAACATATGACGTTTGTCTATCTAAAGCTAGCTTTGGCCTATCTTTAATGATCTTGACTTTCTCTTTAGCATCCTTAATCAAGTATGGTCCTATGAGTTTCGTCTCGCTCAGCTTATTCCAATAAAATAGAGTTTTGCACTTCCTTCCATATAATGCCTCATAAGGAGGCCTTCCTAAACTTGCTTGATGGCTATTGTTGTAAGCAAACTCTGCCAATGATAGATAGAGATCCTAACTACCTTTAAACTCGAAGGGATAACTCCTCAACATGTCCTCAAGCACTTGATAAACATGTTTTATCATAAGCACAACATCAAACATAACTAACCATCCAATCACTCAAGTATCAAAAGACTACTTGAATGAATCTTTTTGATTATCTGTCAGTCTACAGATGAAATGCCATACTGAAGCTCAATCAAGTACCTAAGGTATTATAAAGCTTCTTCCAAAACCTCAATGTAAATCATGGGTCCCGATTAGATATAATGGAAGACAACACTATGTGCAACTTGACTATTTCATCAATATACAACTTAGCCAACTTCTCTAAAGAATACTCCATTCGAACTAGTATGAAATAAGCAGTCTTAGTCAGACAATCTACCACCACCCAAATTGAGTGACATCTGCTCCTTGTCATTGGTAAACTAACCACAAAATCCATAGTGACCCTATCCTATTTCCATTTTGGAATTGCTATGGGATGAAGCAATCCAAAAGAACTTGATGTTCTGCCTTCACCTACTGACAAGTGAGACACTTGTCTCTTTTCATACTCGACCACTAATAAAAAAGTCTTTAAATCCTAATACATCTTGGTGCTACCAAGATACAAAGAATAAGGAGCATTTTGAGCCTCCTATAGATGTATTTCTTCAGCTCTTCAACATCTAGTACACAGATCCTATCGCGATAGTACAAACAACCATCACCCTTTATCTCATACTCAATGGGCTTCCCTTCTTAGATAGCAGTTATTACACTTATCAAACTATGATTATCTTTCTAAGAATCCTTGAATTATGGCAGTAAACTAGGCTTGACTTTCATCTCTGCCAATAAGGCTTCATTACCCATGAGCTATAATCTGACATTCATAACCTTTATAGCTGAGATGAACTTTTTACTAAGAGCATCTACTACTACATTAGCCTTTCATGAATGATAATCAATCAGGCAATCATAATCCTTGATCTATTCCATCCAGTGTCTCTATCTCAGATTTAGCT
The DNA here is from genome assembly GCA_948208565.1 of Hura crepitans. Taxonomy (NCBI): domain Eukaryota; kingdom Viridiplantae; phylum Streptophyta; class Magnoliopsida; order Malpighiales; family Euphorbiaceae; genus Hura; species Hura crepitans. The sequence goes on along the minus strand of CANXYI010440015.1, from coordinate 8,771 downwards.
CTTTTTGCGTAAAAAGATACTTTAGACTCTTATAATCCATGTAAACAAAACACCTTTCTTCGTAGAGATGGTGCCTCTAAATCTTTAAAGCAAACATGATCGTTGCCATCTCTAATTCATAAGTTGGATAGTTCTTTTCATACGGCTTCAATTACCTCAAAGTATAAGATATAACTTTACACTCTTGCATCTGAAACATGTCCCAACCTATTATGAGATACATCACTATATATGGTAAAATCTTTCCTTGTCACTAGTTGTACAATAACATGAGCTTTTGTCAATATAGCTTTTAGTTGAAGCTCTCTTGACATCTATCATCCCACATAAACTTTACACACTTTCTTAATATTCAAGCCATAAATGCTATAATCAAAGAGAAACCCTTAACAAATCATCTGTAATACCCTGCCAAACCTAGAAAACTTCTAATCTCTATGATATTCTGGGGTGGCTTCCACTGCATAACCACTTCAATCTAACTTGGATTAACTTGAATACCATCTACCAAAACTATGTGTCCCAAGAAAGACACCTCACTTAGTTAAAACTCACACTTGCTAAGCTTGGCATAAAGCTTCTCTTCTCTTAGAATCTGAAGAACTATCCTCAAATGGTGTTCATGCTCTTTTTTGCTCTTAGAATAAACTAAGATGTCATCAATGAAAACCACTATGAACTAATCAAGATACTACTTGAACATATGGTTCATCAGATCCATAAAAGCTACTGGATCATTGGTAAACCCAAATGGCATTACCAAAAACTCATAGTTGTCGTATCGTGTTTAAAGTTAGTCTTTGCCATATCTGACTCTTTAACTCTCAACTGGTAATATCCAGATTTTAGATCAATCTTAAAAGATACCATAACTCCTCTAAGCTAATCAAACAAATCATCAATCCATGGCAAAGGGTACTTATTCTTGATGGTCACATTGTTCATCTATAGATAATCCACACACAACCAAAAAGAACTATCCTTATTCTTCACAAACAAAACTAGTGCTCCCTATAGTGATACACTCGGTCTTATGAACCCTTATCAAGCAATTCTTGCAACTGAAGTATCAACTAACTCTGTTGGAGCCATCCAATATGGAGCTATCAATATTGGAGCAGTGCCAAGTAAAACCTTAATACTAAACTCAAGTTCTCATTCAGGTAGCAACTCGGGTAACTCTTCAGAAAAAATATCTAGATACTCTAACACTACTAGTATAAAACTAACATCCAACTCTCCACAACATGCATCATACACATGAGCTAAGAAAACTTGACACCTCTTTCTTATCAACTTTCTAGCTATAACAACCAAGATAACATTGGAGAGAAAATTTGTTCTTTCCCCCACAATTGTAATCTTTGCACCATCTTCAGTTTTAAGACACAACCTTTTCTTCTTGTAGTCTATAATCACTTGATATTTGGATAGCCAATTCATACCTAAGATTAAGTTAAATTCATCAAAAGGCAACTCTATAAGGTCAGCTAAAAACTTATGCCCTTGCACTATCAAAGGACTATCCTTGTAAACCTTGTTCACTATCACATGTTAGCCTATAAGGTTGCTAACCATAATCTCTAGGTTAAGAAACTCTGAAACTAACCCCTGATCTTGTGCTTATGCAGTGCATATATATGAGTGTGGACCCCAAGTCTATTAAAGCCAAAGCAAAAGAGTCAAAGAGAAGAAAGGTTCCAGTAATGACATCTAGAAAGTCTGCCTCTTCACTGGCTCAAATAGCATACTACTTGGCTGGTGCTTTAGGCTCTGCTCTAGACTTGGATCTAGCCCTCTGAGCTCCCTTTGTCTTATCTATCCTATCACCTCGATCTCTTCTCTGACCTTGAGCAGAAGTGGGTGTAGATCTTTGTCCAACATCAGATCTCTTTAAATAGTCTCTAAGAAAATGATCTGATGAACCACACCTAAAGCACACTCTCAGCTTGTTCTTTTAGCACTCACCCTTATGTCTCTTATGGCATGTCAAACACTAAGGTATAGGATTATTCTTAACTATAAAGCCTAGTACACTGGCCACCTGTGACTGCTGCTTCCCTTTACTCTAGGCCCCTTGTCCCTACTTCTGAGATTGATCCTATCTCTAGAAATGTTATGATCATCCTCCAATTTGACTTCCCTTAAACTTCTTGTCTAGATTCTGAGCTCCATTAATTGCTCCCTGGCCATAAGACCTCTTCTTCTGATATAACTCTCTTCTCTCTTTTTGACATTCTTCAACTGTATAATAAGCATCTACAAGAGCTGTGAAGTCTCTAATCATCATAGGAGCAATCTAGGTTTTAATCTTAATGCTGAGCCCCTTCTTAAATCTTTTACATCTATCGACTTCAGTCTACACCACTTGCTTGGCATATTTGCTCAGCATGGTGAAGTCCTTCTCATACTCCATTATAGTCTTCTGGCCTTATTTTAGGTCTATAAACTCATTTTCTATTCTCTAAGTACCTCTTTGTGATGTACTTCTTGTGGAACTCTACTAGAAAGAATTCCCAAGCCCAATCCTCTTTAACCTTGTGTTTTGTCAATGTGACCCACCACTAGTAAGCCTCTTTTTTTAGGAGAGAGGTTGCATAGATAACCATCTCCTTAGGGGAACATTTCAATTGCTTCATAATTTGTTATGTCCTATCTAACTAGTAGTCCACTGTACTAGCATCCACTGCTCTTTCACCCATAAAGTCCTAAACTCCCACTTTCTTAATCTTCTCAAGATATGTCTTTTGGAGAGATTGAGATATCTAATATGGCGGTTGTGGTACTAATGCAGGTGGATTAGGTCCAATAGCAGTAGCCTATCTCAACAAATCTAGCATCTCCCGAAGGAAAACATGTAGTACTCGTGCTGTTGACAATGCTTATCCAACATCACTTTGAGAAAACTAACCCTTCTCTTCTAGCATCTTGCCCAACAGTGGTCGGAGCATAGCTCTTGACTTCGTCATCACAAAGTATGTCTTATTTTAATTATAGGTAAAAAAATAGTGCATAAGCCTTGATACTATAAATCATGTGATGTATATACTTAATCCTAAAGTAATCATATGTTACCAAAGGATGCCTAAACTAGAGCTTTGATACCATCAAATGTGACTATGACACTGCCTACCGGATTCTTAAAGAAACCCAATAGATGATGCCCTTTCTGGTAGGTCACCCATCTTAGGATTTCTCCAGAGGTAAACTCCTTATTAGCCTCCGTGCAATGTAGCATAATAGCATAACCAACCCTAGACTCTGGCACTCATGTAAATTACCTAGGAACCATAGAACTAAGCTCTGATACCACCAAATGTGACACCCCCTATCAAATTCCTAAAGAAACCTGATAGGCGATGCACTTCCTAGTAGGTTACCCATCCTAGGATTTCTCTAGAGGTAAACTCCTTAACAATTATGGATTGTCCTAGAACTCTATTAGATATTGCTTAGATGTCTAGTCTAATCCTTAATCATATTCATACATGGTTTGATAAACTAGAAAAATCATTTATAGACACTTTTCAGGTCATAGAAAAATTAGGCAGTATAATGGCTACTCGGGAGACATAACAAAATTTTTTCCATCTATTAAAAACATTGCTATAAGCAAACAGGCCATAAACCTCCATCTGAACCCTTCTAGTCCCCTAAAAACATTAGCACACATTAGACAGATATCAAAATTAGACACATAGGGCCTCAGGCCCACAGTTATCAAAACTATAAATAATCTAAACAAACACAAAACATCTACTTATATACATCACATCCAAGTTTTTATATACTAACATAACAGCTTCTAAGCATGCTAACCCAAATTATAGAATTTACATAAGTGCCACCACTAAAAAGAAAAATAATTCTCTTTACCCTTTAACATTTGTATGGCTACATTGCATGATCACTGAGGCTAGCCTACTTATCCTTGTTACCTACACGCCACAACTTGGGTACGTTGAGTATAAAACTCCGTAGTGAATTTAAACCATTTAAAAGATGCAATAAGCATTAAAACACACAAGCAAGCATGAAATAATGGTTTAGGTGTAATGTGTGAGTAACATGTCAGATGCTTAATGTCATTTAGATAATATGTCATATTTTCTTCATAATTATAAAAATGCCATTATGGTGTATTTATTAAAATTTACTGTCAGAAATTATCATTAATTAATTTAAATTTACATTTGTCTATATTTTAAATCCATTACATAGGCCTGACTAGATAGGCAACACTTATAAACACTAGACTAAGAGGGAACTAAAAAATATGCAGTGACCTACATTTTGGACCCTAACTGCTGCATCGGCCTGATATAGACATAGGGATTAGTTCATAGGAACCTTCTAAAGGGAAAAAATACTGAGTAACTACGTATAGGGATCAGTCTATATACCTCCTAATGGCAACTGATCATATCAAATAATTCATCTGGGTCTACCCAGTAAACTAGTGTAGTGGCCCCTCTAGGGACCTTTGTTGCTACATCGGTATAGTCTGAAATACAACCAATAATGCTAGCAATAAAGAGTGTCCACCTTGCAGACTAGTGTAGTAGCTCAATTATGAAGCTCGACCATTGCATTGGCCCAGTTTGATAAACAGACAGTTTAGTAACTGCTAATCCCTAAGTTAACCGGTCAACCTATCTAGTAAGTGTCTAACTAATGGGCCATCTAACTTCATTTTAAGCTCATTTCTTTACTGATCATCTTTTTATAATATTGCAAGTTGAAAAACAAATAGTTTAAATTTTTATCAGACAGTCAATTTTTAACATGGATAGTTACAGGTCATTTTTAGCCCTACCGAGCAATTATGGATAAATTTTTCCATAACATTTTAACTCATTTGTGAAGGCTTAATTACAAGCATATTAAATCTAGTCTAGCCCATTATTTACATGCTAGGTAGTTATTTTAATTATAGTCCCAAAAACATTTTTAACGAGAAAATTATAGGTCATTTTACCTATTTGTGATGGCCATTTTAGGTTCATTTTTAGTCCTTTTTTAATGCCAATGGCACTCATGGTCATACATATCCATAAGCCTAAACCCGAGCTTAAATAATTATGTCAAATTGCCATACAAATGGCTTCCATGCCAAGTTACATAAACATCACAGGATAGGACATTTTAAGGTACTATTTCATTCCTAAAACTAGTCCATTTATAAGTCCACTTTTCATGCCATTTCAAGCCACTTTTAAGTTAATTTTTCAATCTTTTTCCATCCTTTAAAAGTGTCCTATATGTTATTTCTTTCATGCCATACTAAGCATGCACATTCACCAAAACCATGCCACGCAAATAATGCCATATTTATGCCACAAATGTTGTGCCATTACACACACATATGCTAGTTAGACCATACCTCATTTTCATGCCATTTTACCTTGTAGAGCTCTTGGCCAAAAGCCTTAATTTTCCTTACACATGCTTTTAATCACATTCAAGCACACATATGCATATTTAAACATCACATAAGCATGCCTACACACACATTATGCCTTTACCATGCAAACTAAGCCAACATACACTTTGATCATGCCTCGACCATATTACACACACACACACACACAAGCTTTATTTCACCAATCTCTTTACCTATACCTCACATGCCATCAATGGCAAGCCATATACCATACCATATACCAAATACTCATGCCATACACTCAGCTTACCCACTAACTAACCTCTTAGCCAAATGAAGGCACACCCCAAAACTTTTAATTCTCACCACGTATACATAGATTTCACACACACACACCACCTTGCACAAAGCTCTTGGCCAAAAGGGAAACTTGCCCTTCATGTATTCCTTTCCTTAAATCCATATTCTAAACATGATTTGCATACACCATTAACCTAAACACATGCCTTAATCATCAATTCACTCATATGCCACCTTTTCTACCATTTCCATACAAGAAATCCTAACCTATCACATATAATTTCCATCATTCATTCTTCAAATGCCTTAAATTCACTTACCTCCCTATCAAAGAAGTTGAATGCTTCACTTCGAACTTGAAAGAAACCATAAAACACCTCACTTCTTCTTTTCCTCTATTCACGCCAACATCACCTTCAAAAATCCACTAAAAACCACACTCACCCAAATCAAATTCCAAGCATATAGGTGTTCTTAGAATTATCAGATCCCCTATAAATTAAAAAGGGCTGAAATACTCACACATCAAAAGTTGCCCTTTTAGTCCTCTTTAACGTACACCTTAGCTTCCTTGAATTTTCTTGCAAGTTAGGGACTTCTATGGCCTTTAACACCTTTACAAGTTAATTCCTAAGTCAATTCCTAACATAATTAGGGGATTTTTGGTGGCAATAAATAAAGGAAAAGCTTACAAATTGAAGCAAAAATAGTGGCTTCCAAGGGGAAATGGCATCGAGAGAAAAGAAGGAAGAAATAAGAAAGAGAAGGGATGAGGTGAGTTGATGTGGCCAAGTGGCCACTTAAGTGCCAAATGGGGTCTTATATAGTGGCTAAAGTGGCATGAGTGGTGCCCACATGCCACCCAAAAAAGCTCGATTTTGGTAGAAACTTTGGGAAATTTTAAAAAATCACTCGGACCTCCAAAAAACATCTCATTTATTTTAAAAATCCTTAATTAGTCCTATTTAGAGGCTTGTAAAATTTCACAGCCAAAATCCACCGATATAAGAGTTAACCAACTACCTCGATTTACATGCAAAATTTCGAAATTACGAAAATTTGTAAACGACCTCAAAATTCAAAAATTCTTTCACTAATGGAATGAAAGGAATTTTTAACCTTAAGGGTGTGGCATTTTCAAGTATGTTCAGGCACATCTTGAGACATTCTTGGCCCGACTCCATATGAGCCTATGGCCCACTAAATTATATCCTAAAATAATTTATTAGTTCTATTAAATCTTTAAATTAAGTCAATTTCATCATTTTATGGGCCCCTAAAGTTTCATGACTAGTACCCCTACCTCGAGCCTTATAAAGGTGACCCGGCACTTCGGGAACAATTTCTAGCCTTAGTGGTATTGTGTATCAAGCCTTAACTTATGGGTGTTATAATTCTTCACCTCTTAAAAAATTTCATCTTTGAAATTACCTAGAGTAAATAGGTATGGGTACTGAGCCATCATCTACTCTTCAGACTCCCAGGTAGCTTCCTCTACATTGTGATGTCTCTAGAGAACTTTAGCTAAAGGAATAGCTTTATTCCTTTACTGCTTCACTTCTCTCGCTAGTATCTGTATTGGTTTTTCTTTGTAGCTCAAGTCTGGCTATATTTCCACATCTATTATTGGTACTATATGGGAGCGATCTAATCTATATCGCCTAAGCATTGAGACATGAAACACATAATGAATCTATGATAATTCAGATGGCAAAGCTAGCTTGTATACTAGAGGTTCCACTCTTTTATGATCTCATATGGTCTAATGAATATAGAGCTTACCTTCCACTTCTCCTAAATCTGAGGACCTTTTTCCATGAAGATACCTTTAAGAGCACTTTCTCACCAACAACATACTCAATATCCCTCTGCTATAGATTAACATAGGATTTTTGCATATCAGATGTAGCTTTCAATCTCTCTCTGATCACTTTAACCTTTTCCTTTGAATCTCTAATTAGATTAACTCTTAATATCTTGTTTTTCCCAATCTCACTCGAGCACAAAGAAGTTCTACACTTTCTACCATACAATGCTTTATATAGGGCCATACCTAAACTAGTTTGATATCTGTTGTCATAGGTAAACTCAGGTAGACACAAGTACTGATCCCAACTACCTTTAAATTCAATGGCACAGTGACGTAGCATATCCTTAAGCACTTGTATCACCTTTTTTGACTATCCATCTGTCTAAGGGTAGAAGGTTATACCGTTGGTCAATCTAGTGCCTAAAGCGTCATACAACTTCTTCCAAAATTTGGAAGTGAATTGAAGAACACTATCAGAAATAATGACCACAAGTACACCATGAAGTCTAATAATTTCATCAATGTATAGTTTAGCCAACATTTCCAATGAGTAGTCCATTCTAACAGGGATGAAGTGAGCTATCTTGGTTAATCTATCAACAATCACCTACATAGCATCACATTTGCCTCTAGTCATAAGCAATCCCATTAAAAAGTCCATTGTCACCTTTTCCTACTTCTATTCTAGTATTGCTATAGGATGCAGTAATCTAGAAGGAACTTGATGCTCAACCTTTACCTACTGATATGTTAGACATCTAACAATATACTTTGCCATCTCTCTCCACATACTTGACCACTGATACTGAGGCTTTAGGTCTAAATACATCTTAGTACTACCAAGGTGCATAGAATAAGGGGCTTCATGTGCCTCTTTCAGTATCTATAATCTCAAGTCATCTATACTAGGTACACATAACCTGCCCTGATAGTATAAACACCCATCCTCTCTTAAATCAAATCCTGGTGCCTTCCCCTTATGGAATTTACTTACTAGTTACATCAATGACTCATTTCTACCCTATGCTTCCTTTATTTACTATCTAAAATCTAGCTTAATCTGTAACTCAACCAACACATCATTCTCTTTGGTATACTATAATCTAGCATTCATAGATCTCAAAGTTACCATAAATTTCCTGCTCAATGCATTTGCTACCACCTTAGCTTTTCCTGGATGGTAATCTATTAAGTAGTCATAATCCTTAATCAGCTCTAGCTATCATCTTTGCCTTTAATTTAATTCTTTCTGAGTTAGGAGGTATTTCAAACTCTTGT
>CANXYI010439954.1:0-11838 GCA_948208565.1 Hura crepitans | reverse complement strand
TATCTAACATACATGAATCCCAATACTAGACATCGGGATCATGGTGTGTAGTGACCCATATTTGAAACCTAATAGCTGCTGCAACAGCATGATGGGATATTAATAATGTGCACTGGTCTTGTTAGACCTCCCTATGACTACAGCCATATTAATTATGTGTAGTAGTTTTGTTGGACCTATCGGCAGTTGCACCTGTATAAATAATCATGATATGTAAATGTATAATGATTATGACAATGTATGATATGAGTATGTACAATAGCCTAAATGGACCTAATAGTGGCTGCACTTGCATGAAAATGATACCAAATATCTAGTAGCTGCTAATACCCTAGTTGATCCGTCAATCCATTCAGTACGTTGTTTAATGCATATAGGCTTTCGATACTTTACAAATACAATTTTTACATGTTCTTATTAATAAGTAATCACATTTGTAACTTTTTTTACCTCATTGATACTATTTTGTACCATACGTATTTCTCATTTAAAGACTCATATTCCATTATCATAATTAACATCGCAATTATACATACTTTACAACTCATGTTCCATCACATCTTGTAAGTAACACATACATGCACACACAAAATACATATCACACATGCATACTAATAATATACCCTATTTCCAACATAATGTATTCTTATCCATAAAAAATTATTCTGACATAATTAATTATCCAATTGTAATTCAATTATACACATTTACACATAATGTCAAAAATTACGATCTTGCCTTTTTATTACATAACATTCAGTCAAGTGCATATTTTATCCATACACTAATTTTATCATAATTTCTCTATTATTTTCACTTATATAACATTTATTAAACCTTTTTATGCCATTAATAAGAGTTTAGGATAATTTAAACTACTAAAACTATAACTTTCATAATAGGTAATTAAACTAAAAATGCATAAACAATTAATTTGTACACATATTTTACTAAATACACTTACAAAGTAGTTTCTTGGTGCCTGAATACAACTTTGCTGCTTCTCTTTACCTTTAAATTACCTCTCTCCTTCTTTCTCTAAGTTCCATAATATGTAATTGGTGAGAAAAATTCATAAAAAATAATACATAAATTAAAACTCAAAAATAACACTTGTATCGTAATGCCAAACACCCTTAACATCATAGAAAAATATTAAATCCCTAAAAATATGTTTACCTTGGCTTTGGGTCTTCAAAATCCTAACTTTGATTTCTTCTCTTTTACCATAAAATCTCCCTTTTCTCATAAAATAAACAACAAAATAAGAAAGTAGACGCGACAAAGATTGATTTGAGTATAATGTTCGGGGTCTTGCTTGGATATTTGTGGTGATTGAATGAAAAATAAGGGAGGGAGTATCAAGGTGAATGGCATTAGCTCACATAGAGGGAAGAAGAAGATGAATACTTGATTTGGTGTTATGCACACATGTGAGCTCAACCTTATATATTAAATAGACTGACGTCCACGATTTGATCAAATAATGATCCAATGATTGGTATTTTTCTTAGTTTTGTTAAATCTTTAAAAATTTCTCCTTAAACATTAAGGTCACAAAAATTACTTCTTAGGGCACCAAAAATTATAAACTTTCACAATTAGGGGACTCTTTGAAGTTTGTGCCAAAAAAATGAAGGAAATATGTTTTACTTTTCAATTGCGTAAATAAGAAATTCAATAAAAATACTTATTGATGTCAGAAAATTATGATTCCTTCACCATTAGACTAGTTAGAATTTATGACCTTTAGATATACTATTTTTGGGTCAGTCTGGGCACATGTTGACCTTTTTATTTCACAGCTCAAACTAAGGTCACATTCCACTAGATATCGATGTAAAAGAATTTTTTAGTTTAATGGCTATTTTTAATTCTTTTGTTTTAAGCCTTATTTTTCCCTTTAAAGTTTCATAACTTTTACCCCTCTCTAGGTTACCTTAGTGGGGCCCACTGCTTGGGAACCCTAATCATAACTTGAGAAGTATTATTCTTAAAGCCAGGTTTTACGAGTGTTAAACATGTAATATTTAATGTATCTTTTTTAATATGGTCTACATAGATCTATATTTGTGAAATAGTGTTTATGTTGTGTGAATTACCGATTATTTTAATGCTTGTTTATAATAATATTAATGATGAATGATTTATATGTTATTTATAATCATGATTATTTATGTGTTATTTATGTATATTGATCTCATATATTTTGATATGTTATAAAGTCATAGACGTTAGTTGATTGTTCTAATCATTTTTTAAGTTGTGCAAGTTTTGGCCATTTACATGAAGATGATAGTCTACACAAACCTATTTCAAATATGCAAGAAGTCTACACGGACTTATTGAGGAGGCTCAATCAAGTCTCTATGGACTAGATGATGTTAAATCAAGACTTATTTTGTTATGTGTTTAATTTAACTTGATTTATTCTTATTTTATGTACCTTTTCTATTTTGGTTGTAATAAGTAGTTTATTTAAATCAGTTTTTACAAGTAAACCATAACCTCATGTCAAATATTTTTTTAGACAATTAATTGATATTTTCCTAAAATGGTTTTAATTTTTCTTTAATAAAAGTCACCATGAAAATGTATTTTCCTAGAGATGAGAGTTGGCTAGATGATACTAATTCCTATGAAATTATGGATAATTGTGAGGTTACTTTGCAAATAATGAATAGCCTATTTTATGGATGTACATATTTTTGTATCTTATTATTTATCATGTATATCTTAATTATTACAATTTCCTTTTCTTGATGTGCAACAGTGACATGGATGATTTAATTTATTTGCTTGCTCGCATGATATGAGATTGATAATTTTAGAATATGAAAGAGATATATTGTAAGGGCATATATATGATATTAATTCCAAACTCTTTTTGGGCAACCAATTAGTAGGTCCTAGTGTAGAGCTAAGTGATGATGACTCTATCAAGCCATCTCATCTTTTTACAATGGCGACTCTATTGGGGCTAAGAATTGAATTTGAAATCCCTTATAATATACCTTTAGTTATTCTAAATTTTATTAATCCCACACATTGAATCCTTTATAAATTATCCTTGTTACCCTATATGATATTGTGAACTATGAACCCATTAGGGGATTACTAGCATATCCCATCACTCACAAACCATGTACCTTCAGATATTTCAAATGGTGACTAATTACCCCTAATTGGAAAGACCTATAAGGAGGGACCCCTACTTATTAGAGCCTTAAGCCTTTTTGACCAAACTATGAAGCCAACGTAGTTAATCTTAGCAACTTCCTTCAAGTTGTATGATCCTAAGTGTATGTGATTGAATTGTGAATGTGTTATGTGCTTGTTACATTTGACATTGATTGAAGTAGGGCTAAGTTATTAATCCATTTATTTAGGATGGACTAGCCTAATTACACCTCAAATAAGACTTAAAATGTTATGATACATTGTTCTTACATATGCATTAAATATGAGAAATCATTAGGTCAAAATTAGTTTGGCTTATATTTAAACCTATGTATCCCTTAATGATACTTAGGTAAGCCCATCTAAGAAAGTTTAGCCTCACCATGTGTGAGGGAGTAATAAGGTTATAAGGCTTATTGCTTGTGTTTATTCGTGAATCATACATAGCATGCATCTTGTATTATGTATCATGTAATATAGGTATATAAATACATGTATCATATCCAACCCTTTGTTTTACAACTACAATCAATCTCTCTCTCATAGTTTAGTGGAAGTGGGTCGGCAAGTGCCTCCTTAGAAAAGACAATAAGCTTATTTTAGTTAACCTACCAAGAAGAGCAATTATGTCGGGAGACAAATGTGTAACCAGGACCATACTGACTGAGGCCTTAGAATATATGGAGAAGAGGATGTTAACCTTTACCTATGCCATGTGAAGTTTTCATGTTCAAAAAGAAAAGGGTCAAAACTTAGCTACTAGTAACTGAGGAAATAAAGGAAGTAATTAATGACGTAGATAACTAAATGTTTGATGAGGAGACTCTACTAATTAAAATTGCTTACAATAGGGTCTTACCACTTAAACCAATTAAAGATGATACCATTAAAAAGTTGAATGTGAGAATAGAAGTAATGAGCCATTTGGTCACCGGGGCTAAGGACATTGATGCTGAGGATATTAGCTTTAAGCTAGATTGAGCTGTACTACACAAATTCAAGATGTCAGACTTGTATAGTGCTTAATGGCATGACTAATTCTAAGACCTACCTAAAGCAATATGTCATTATTATGAGGTCTACCAACCTTTTAGAAGACCATTTTGTTAGCTTGTTTAGTATGCCACTCATCAGGCAAGCATTGGAATGGTACTATTACTAAGAGTAAAAGCTTAAAAAAATGAGTTAGAATTGGCTCAGGCATTTAACAGACAATATGCCAATAATGCAAGTATTTAGGTAACTCTAAGGACCTTGAATTGGTTTAGAAAAAGCTCAATGTGTCCCTTTTAGACTATTTGGATTAATAGAGGGCAATGGCACTAAAGATTAGAAATAAGCTTAAGGATATTGATCAAATCAAGATGTTTATTTATAATGCAAATTGTTATATGAATGTTAGGCTTACTGCTAAAGGCATTACTACTTGGGGAAGCTAAATAACATAGCCATAGATCTCAAAGTAGCTTATCAAAGTAAGCAACTTAAGAGAGTACAAAACTCTAACTACTTTAGAAATAATAATAATAGTAGCATGAGCAAAATAGTAGACATTAATATTGTCTAAGGTCATTTTGAGAATTTTTGCTAGCTTATCTCTTGAAGTAATTTGGTTGTGAAATTTTGTGTGCCCTTAAATGAGGTTATTTAAGGATTTTTAAAACAAACAGGATAATTTTTAGAGGTCCAGGTGAAATTTTAAAATTTCCTAAAATTTTGCCAAGAAATCGAGATTCTCAAAAATTTGGTTCACCTACTTCCTTAAGGAATTTTGCCACAAAATTTTACAGGCATTTAATTAGGCCTAAATGAGGATTTTAGGAATAAATGGCTTAATTTTTTGACATTTGAGTGATTTTTAAAATTCCCCGAAGTTGGCAACCCCTATTTATTAAAAAACTGAGGTTCAGAGTGCTCGGGTGCTATGGGATATGACCTGAGGCACCCCAACACTTCACCAATAGCTATGGTAGGTGGCCATTCCCTTCAAGGGATACCTAGGCCATTATCACCCCACACTCACCCTTCTTTTCTTCCTTTCTCCTTTATTTTTTCTGGCCACATTTTCTAGCTTCTTTCTTTTCTTTTCATGGCTATTCCAGCCCTATATTCTTATCTAATTGCCACTAAGAATTAGCATTTCAAGTGAGAAATTCATTCTTAAAGATGGGGGAGTACACAAGTTGCCTAAGAACTTATAAGAAATCAAGAAAGAAGCAATTGAGTCTGTGGGCAGCATAAAATCCAATTATAGAGTAAGTTATTTTCTATGGTTTTTATTATGGTTCTTGAAGGATTTCCCTTCCCTAAAAATTCCTACATGCCCAAAATTTTTAATTATGTGTGTGCAATTTTTATGAGTCTCTTGAGGTTAGGAATGTAGAGGACTTTATAAAGGGTAAAGCCAGCCTTAAGAGAAGTGGCGAATGGTAAAGATTGACAAGGAAAAGAAGGAGTTCGTAGGACTTCTAAGGAGCTAAAGGCTATTAGAATTGGAACTAGGTATGTGAATTTAATAAATTCTAGCATGCCTTGATCTTTTTCATTAAGATTTCTGGATGGTTTTGTAGTATGAAATTGATGGTTGCAATGAGTAGTAAAAATACTAATTTTTTCATGTAAGTATGGATGCTAATTTAATATGGTAAATTAGTTTTGTTGCATGAAATCGGGAGGTAAAAGGGCATGTGAACTTCATGAATAAAATGAATTAGGAGGATAAGTGGCGTGTATGTCATGAATTCACATGATTTTGAGGTGTGTGTGTGTGATGTAAAAGATAGGATTATGTTGAGTATTATGCATGGCCGTGAGGTATAAAAGGGTGCCTTGGCTTGGAATGCAAAGATTAAGCCATCTGAGTGTAAAGTTTATGATGATGAATAATTAACATGTATGATTATAATAGGTTGTGAGTGTGTATAGTGAGGAAAGATACAATTAGGATAATAAACTCTATTTAATCGTGAGGCAGAAGCCAAAGTGTGATATGTATATTATGCCTATGATGAGTGAACCATAAGGAAAATAGGTTATTGACATGGGAGATTATGTACAAGTGGTGAACATAAAGAAATAATATGTGTGCATGTGTGTGACATGTATGGCCGAGACATATATAAGTGTGCAATAGCATAAAATGTGTGGTATGGAGTACATGTATGTGTGCCTATGTTAAAATAATAAAATATGGCTAGTATATGTGTTAACTTATGGGTTAAGGCATAGACATGGGATACATATATGTGTGTTCTTGTTAGAGTAATAAAATGTGACATATATGTGTCGCAAACTAATGAAAATGCATGTATATAGTTAAAAATAAAAATGGCCAAGAGGTGCTTGGTTGGTAAGTCATATGTGTGATGTGTGGGGTCTAGGTTATTAGGTGGATAATGACATGTTAGGAATGGGGTTATATGCATATGTGATGGAATTAGCAAAAACAAGTGAGTTAAAGTGAGGTTAAGGTATGGCTATGGCATGTGTAAGCTTTAGTATGACTTAGTTGGCATGGCATATAGTATGTGTGCATGTATATATGCTTGTGGTATGCTATGATGTTTGTATGTATGATTAAATGTGAGTAAAAACATGGTTGTGGTCATTATCCATTTTTGGCCGAGACACATGTGTGGAAATTAAAGTATAATGAGCATATTGTAGCATGGCAAGTGTGTGTGAAATGACAAGGCATTTTAAACATGAAATAGGGAATATGACCTTATAATGGAATAGGTATACATATGTGAGATATATGGCATGAAAATGGTTAAAATAATAGTAAGAAAAACCTATGTTAAATTGAGTTAGAATATGGTTTGAAATTGGTGAAATTTAAGTGATTAAGTTAGCCTAAATAGAATTAAAAATGGCAAGGAATTAAACCAAGAATTTGGGAACTTTTAGACATTTACCTTAAGGATCACTTGGAAGTTACACATAGACTTGGCTTTGGGCTTATGATTATATGAAATGTTGATTAAGAATGGCATAGGAAACATGCCTAAAACAAGGCTAGTATTAGGCCTATAAATGTGTACATAAATAATAGAAATGACCTATAACCATCCTATAAAAGGACCAGACTAGACTTAGCTTGAATATGACTCATAAATTGCATTTAATTAGGCCTAGAATAAAATGGACTTAATTATATCTATAGAATTATATTAAATTGGGTATAGAAAAACATACCCATAACTATCCGGTAGGACCAAAATGGACTCGTAATTGCCCGGGTCAAAATTTCACTATGGAAATAAATTCATAACTATCTATTAAACATTTTTAAACATTATAAAATGATGATCAATAAATAAATGAATGTAAAAGAAAGTTAGATGGCTCATTAGTTAGACACCCATTAGATGGGTTGACTGGTCAACTTAAGGATTAACAACTGCTAGACTGTCTATTTATTAGACTGGGTTGGTGTAGTGACCGAGGTTCCTTATTAAGCCACTGCACTAGTCTGCGGAGCAGACACTCATTGTTGCTAGCACTTTTGATTGTCTATTGAATTATACTGGTGTAGCGGTGAAGGCCCTTGGAGGGGCCACTACACTAGTTTGCTGGGCAGACCCCTATGGATTATTTAATATGATCAGTGTCTTGAGAGGTCTACTGATTGATCCCTATGCACAGTTACTCAGTATTTTGCCCCTTAAGAGGTTCTTATGAACTAATCCCTATAGGCTATGTTGGATTGGTGCAGCGGTCATGGTCCAAACTGTGGGCCATTATACACCTTTCAGTTTACTTTTGTTTCAGTGTCTATAAGTGTAGTTTACCTAGTTGGGCCTATTTAATAATAATTTAAATAATGCACTTGGAAATAATAAAATGATTGAATAAATTATAGAAATAAACTAAATAAAATTAGCATAGTGGCATTTTGGTAAATCTAAAGAACAAATGACATATCATCTGAATGGCATCAATCATTTGGCATGTTACTCACATGCTACACTTAGACTATTATTTTATGCTTGCATGTGTTTGGCATAACTGTAATTACCTGGCTGATGGAATATATGTAGATGAAATATTATTGCATTTTTTTAAATGGGTTCTATATAATTAAATCCATTGTTGCTAATGTGTTAAAGCATTTGTGTGCTTGCATAAGACATGCTTTAATTTATTAAATTCACCACTGAGTTTTATACTTAGTGTACCAGTGTTTGGTATGCAGGTAAGCAAGGATAACTATCCAACCTCATAGTATGTGTAGTGTGCAGTAGAGATAGTAAAGGGCTAAATATTTTTGTGTATTGATGCATATAGTAAGCACTCAATGTAAGAATTGCAGCTTATGTGTCCAGCATGCTTAGAACTATTGAATTTTGTAAACTCAAGCAAATCAGTTATAAATAAACGAGTGTTTTGATTGTCTTGGGCTTGCTTGTAGTTTTAATATCTATGGGCTTGAGGCCCTATGTGTTTGATTTTGACCTATATGAGATGTGCTGATATTTGGTTGGGGGACCAGAAGGGTGCAGGTAGGGGTTATGGATTGTTGTATATAGAAGTGTTTTTAATAGGTGGAAAAGAATTTTAGTATATCACCCAGGTAGTTATTATGCCGCCCAATTTTTTTAAGACCTGTAAAGAGCTTGTAAAGGCTTTGTCTGAGTCTGTCGGACCATGTATGCATGTGCATAAGGATTAGACTGGACATTTAGGCCACATCTGATGGAGTTTTAGAACAGTCCATAAATGTTAATAAGTTTTCTCTTAGAGTAATTCAAGGATGGGTGACTGTAGACACTAGATTTCGGGGGCTTTTAGGTTCGGTTTACTTAATAATGATGAAAAGGACAAAAATCCCAAAAATGGATTTTTGATGTCTGAACTAAAGATCTCAAAATCTTTAAAAAAAACCTTAAAAACGACCGTTTTGGCCCAAAATGGGTATTCTCGTGCGCTGAACGGCCGTTTGGGCCCACAACAGTCAAAACGGCCATTTTGCAGATGAAAATGGCTGTTTGGATCGTTCGGCCCAAAACAGCAGTTCCTGTGCATGGAAAGGCCGTTTGGGCCCATAATGGTCAAAACGGTTGTTTTGATAACGGCCGTTTCACCTTTGGAAATGGCCATTTTGGCTGTTACTGAGCCAGAGAGAAACAACACAAAAAATACAAAAAATACACCAAAAATACAAAAAAACTAATTTTCTACTTTTTTTGGGATTTCTCCAAAGATTCAAGCATCGTTATCAGTTCGAGTTGAGATCTTTCTGAAGGCAAATATACCGGTGTGTTGACCGATCTATTTTTTGTCCATTTTTTTTATTTTTCTTTTTGCATTTTATCCATCTACTAGTTAGATGAGGTAAATTAATTTGTACATATTTTTCCATTTGTGAAATTGCTTATTTTTCTTTAATTTTTGTCTATGTTTTTATTTTTTCTTCGCATCAAAAATAATATTTTTGGTTGTTTGAGCTGATTTTATTTTTCTTTTTATATTATCCATCTACTAGTTAGATGTGGTAATTTATTTGGACTAAATTTTGTATTTTTGTGACTGTTTATTTTATTTAATTTCTGTCTGTCTTCATATTTTTGCTTCGCATCAAAAATAATATTTTTGGTCATTAGTGCTGATTTTATTTTTCTTTTGGCATTATCCATCTACTAGTTAGATGTGGTAATTTATTTGTACAATATTTTATATTTTTTGCCCCTTTATTTTTATTTAATTTTTGTCTGATTTTCCATTTTTCTTTCACATACTAATATATTGTTTGTGTGATTGTTTTGCGAGTTACCTTGATTATTTGAGGGCTGATGACTTTCATTATTGCTTTTTTCTTTAAATTGTATTTTAGGCCTTCTCAAAATGTAATTTTTATTTTATTCAATTAGATTGTATTTTAAGTAATTGCCTTGTATTTATTTTTTGATCGAATTATTTCCATTTATATTCCATGAATGCTGTAATAAATTAGGAAAATGGTTTTTCATGCGAATGAAAAAATAACCAAAATATTTTTACTTAATTAATTAGTGTTTTATTAATAAAATGGGTTTTATTTTTCCTAATAAAAGTCACAATAAAATTATTTTCTAAAAATTAACATGTGAGAACCAAAGTTCTCAAATTGAATCCATTACCCGATTTATGTATGATACATCTAATTTTAGTCCTGAAATATTCTATGAATACCGAATTAGGTAGAAAAAAATGGTTTTACATGGAAAAAGGAAGTAATAGTCAAAATCCCATTTTTACCCAATAAATTGGTGTTGTGTTAATAAAATAAGTTTCGATTCTTTCACAATAAAATTTATAACAATAACAATCATTTTTCCAAATTGACCTTTGAGAACCAAACTTCTCAAACCATTCTTCTAAATAAAAGTCATTATAATAAAATTCATTTTTCCAAATCGACCTTTAAGAACCAAAGTTCTCAAGCCATTCTTCTAAATAAAAGTCATTACAATAAAATTCATTTTTCCAAATTGACCTTTGAGAACCAAAGTTCTCAAACCCATCATCCGATTTAATAAAAAAATATTACAATAAAATCCATTTTCTAAAATTGGCATGAGAGAACCAAAGTTCTCGAAACAATCAATTACCCAATTTCATGTATGTTATTTCAATTCCAAGCACCTATTTATTTTTTTGTAAATATATTCTGCAATTCCTTCATGTGAATGTGTGATTTACTTTAATTGTAAAATATTGCTTGAGAAAAGGAATAGTGTCATAAATTCAAAATGAATTTTCATATTAATTTGAGGTATAAATAAGAGTAGGGTTCCGAACCGCTCTAGTTTTGGCCCTATAAGGTATTTCCCGACTCCGTTGGGTGGCTACTCCTACCTTATGGTGCCTAACTCGTACCCCCTAGGATAATAAAAAAGGGGCAGCCTTAGATTCCTTTAGCTTCCCTCTCATCTTTGAGACTCGAGGAGTAAGGCCTAAGTTGAGTCTTCAGCTACTTTGATTTGGTCATTCTTAGGAAAATCAAAAGGGTTACGTGAAACAGTGGTGACTCCACTAGGGAACACCATGAGACCATACTCCGAAAGTGCCTCAACTTAATATAGAACTTCATACTTTGAATTTATGACCCTATTCCTTTTCAAAATTGCATTACATGCTAGAGCCTTAGAATAAGTTAGGCGTCCCTTTTTTATGCTAATGTCACTTTGAAGCATGAACCTAATTTCACTCAAATTGGAAGTTTGTCATAAGTGGCATCAAATTCAAGCCTCGTGCCTAAAAGGTATATGAAATGGTGAACCGATCGGTTGTATGCTTATATCGATATAGACCTATCGTGGAGGGACCATGCTTGGATGACCATAACTGGCTCAACCAAACCATCAGCCCATGTAATGACCAATAGCAACTTTCCCTAGGCACCTTGGTTAATGATGCATTGTATGCTATGTGGGCCAACATACGTGAAATATGACTTAATCATCTTGAAATGTTGTCAAACCCATTGGGCCTTTTTCTAACTGGAATGGGCTAAACCCTGCATTTTGACTTAGTTCAACATATCCAATGTGTATGAGCTAAATTTTGGTATGCGCTTTTTTATAAGAGAAATAATGCTCAGCTAGTTGTCGTCCATTATTTGAACTTGTTGGGATCCCTGATGTCCCATAGGTAAACCCTCCTAGGAAAGGAACA
>CANXYI010439918.1:0-17056 GCA_948208565.1 Hura crepitans | reverse complement strand
CATTTTATGTGACTTTAATTTTTAATTGGACCAAAAATCATTTTAACTACCTATTAAAACATTCATTGAATTATACAAGAAAATATTTAGAACGATTACAATAGAAAATTCTACTACAATTAATAAAAAAAAGTTGAATGAAAAATTAATTATAGACCAAAGAAAACATAAAATACATTAAAATTCCCTAAAACACATTCTAACTCAAACATAACAAAATATGCTTCACTGAGATGACACCGGGTCTGTGCAGACTACATATAAGGTAACACAAAGAATAAATGGTCCATGCAGAATAAATAGCTCTAGGGCCAAAAAACACGCATCATAACAATAGCAATAATTAAAGCACCATGGACTTGGAATGAAGGTAATGGGAATAATCATACAATCACTATAACTATAAATAAAACATGCATTTTCTTACATAATATGAAATTATTATTGAATATAGGTCCATAAAGACATAGTCCCATATTGGTGGAGTTCTGTGTGGAGTCCATACAGGTTAAAAAACTAAAAAACATTGGTTGCTATTTCACAACAAACTAAATAAATGGAAGGACTAAAGATATCATCTCTCCAATAAAGTAAACCTATCAAAATGAGTCATTCAAAACTCCATTTTCATAAAGGATCATTAACATAGAAAGAAAAAGAAGATCTAAAGAGAAGAACACAACACTGATGTTAGATGTAGGTTTGCACAAACCATATAAAAAGAAGATTTTTGAAGTATTACATTTGCACAGACCTGATTTCCATGAGAGGAGGTCCGTGCAAATTATATGTCAATCACAAAATGCTAAACAACATCTACAACTATGTCAAAATGGACCAAACGGGTGAAAGAGGCAAAGATCTCCATTCTCCAATGGAATAGACCCATTTTAAAATTCCGTTTTCATGTAGGATCATATATCTTTTGATAGGCTGCATTTATGCACCATTTTCCTCGTGGTTTGTCATACTTTTATATGCTTAATTGTGCTTAATAGGTAAGGATTGATTTAGTCTATGAATTTTGTCACTTTGGGATAGGTTTTATAAATCTCAAGTCAATTTATGAATTTTTGAAGCCTTTTTGGAGAATCTACCTAGCCTTGGGTGTTAACCTTAAGTCAAGACTAAGGGTCACAGCCACTTGTCAAATATAGCACAATTTTATTAAACAACTATTATATTTAGTTTTCCTTTTTAGGTAGAATTTTATGGGGAATAATCTCCCCTTAATTAGGATAACTCTTAAGCATATTTGAATCATTATTTTTGCCATCATTCTTTATCTTTTGGAGAAATTTTTTAGGCAAATTCCTCTTCCTTAGGGATTCTTTTTCTATTTCCTCTTTTTATATTTTGAAGGAGGGAATGTAAGGGGATTCTAAACTTTTACATTCTGAATATTTTTTTTGGATGGACTTCGCTAAGAACATGTGTGGCTAATTTTTTTTGTTCTGAGTAAAGATTATTAAAATTTATGTTCAACAAAGATTGTGAGATATAACTGAATTCTTCTCTTCTCTCTATTATTTCAGTTATTGTATATTTTTGTTGCATTCGTATTATTGTTTTATTGATCCTACATTCTGGCCAATTGTATGATTAATCTAATAATGACTACTATCTAGATTTTTAAGAAGATAATTGCTTGAAAAATATGATTTTTGTAGCAATTATCTGATAATTTGTGTTGTAGAGATATACAATCTAATTGTAATAAACTGCGTTGTCAAATTTATTGGTTAGAATTGAGTCCTTCTAATTCTTAATGCTTTTAATAGGTTAAATTTTATAACAATGTTCTAGGACTACTTGATTAATTAGGGATTAATTGATGAGGTTTCATAATTAATCTATTCTTAAGGAGGAATTAGTTGTTAGATAGTTATCAACAACAATAACTGATTAGCTAAAATAATAAATTGAATATCATTTATGTATATGATCAATCCTAAGAACTGAATTGAAATTTATCATTGTGCTAAATTTTCATTTATTGATTTTTCCCATTTAATTTTTTTTATCTTTTAGTTAATTTGATATGTTGCTTTAATTTTTAGTCGCATAAAATTCTCATTTAATTAATTGGATTATTTGTCTTGTTATTTTGAAAGATTTAAATTAAATCAGTCTCTATAGATTTGACCCTGCTCATCCTATTTACAATTTATTCGCTCAAAGAGAGTAAAAAATTATTTTTAGTAGATTCAATGCCCATCAAATTTTGGAACCATTGTCAGGGATTAGTTTTTAATTAATTTTTTTCTTTTTGATGACCAAGATGGATCGTACAGGTGAACTCCAATATGATCTTGAAATCTAGAAGATTGCTAGGAAACTAACAAAAGAAACCAAAATTAGGAAGTAAGAGCTTGCAAGCACTTCAACAAGAATGGGAGGAGAAACAAATCCTGAATTGCTTCGATCCTTTAGCGATTCGGAGGAAGAATAGCCACTATGGCAATGCGAGATAGGAGCCTATAAAGGTTATCATAGCCCCAACAATAAATTAACCCCTTCTCTGCATCACTTATCCCAACTTAGATGTGAACTTTGAGCCAAGGATGGGCACGATACAATTGTTACCCAAGTTTCATAGGAGGGATAATGAGAACCCTCACAAGCATCTTCAGGCATTTCATATGGTTTGTGCTAGCATAAAACCATAAGGAGTCATTGAAGATCATATCAAATTACGTGCTTTTCCTTTTCCATTAGAAGATTGTGCTAAAGATTGGTTGTTTGATTTGTCTCTAGATTTCATTAACACATGGGTGGATATAGTTAGATTATTTTTAGAGAAGTTCTTCCCTTCTTCTAGGGTAATTAAAATAAAGAATGAGATAACTGGGATCAAGCAAAAGCCATTTGAGACTCTCTATGATTATTGGGAGAGATTTAAGAGCCTTTACGCGAGTTTCCATAGCATAATATATCAAAAATATCCCTAATTGAACATTTTTATAATAGGCTTTTAGAGATAAAAAAGAATATGATAGACGCAACTAGTGGAGGTGCTCTTAACACTAAACCCTAGAAGATGCATGCAATTTGATCGATATCATAGCTGGCACATTAAGGTACTATGGAAATCAGGAACCCTCGAGAAGGGTTAATAAAGTAAGTTCATCTAACATTGAATCTTAGCTTGCTCAACTTACCACTTGGGTCAAAAGCTTGGTTAGAAGAAATACCCAACAAGCTAAGATTAATGGCATATGCGCTCACCCTAATCATCCAATTGACGTGTGTTTTATACTTTAAAAGGATGACCAGCATCAAGTCAATGCCATAGGAGGATTCTTAGGTCCCCCATAAAGAAGAAATGACCTATACTCGAACATATATAATCCAGGATGGAGGGATCATCCTAACTTTAGCTATGAACATAGGCAAACCAACAGCAAAGACCGCCTCCATAACAATAACCATCTACTTCTAAACAAAGTATATCATTAGAAGATATTGTGAAGTCGCTTACAAATAAAATCGTGCAATTTCAATAGGAAACCAAGGCAATCATTCAGAGTTTAGAGAGCTAAATGAGTCAATTAGAGACCTTCTTAAGTAAGTTAAAAAGCCAAAGGAAGCTACCATCTCAAACTGAAGTGAATCCAAAGCAAAATATGAGTGCCATCACACTTCAAAATGGAAAAAAATTGTTGGAGCCTAACTATGATGCTAACTATAGCCCGCGCTTAAAGTTAGACACAGAAAAGAGGTTATTGCTCATCCTAAATAACCTGAACAACCCAAGAAAAATGATGACCAACAAACCAAACCACTAGTGATCAGTCCTCCATTTCCTGAAAGATTAGCCAAATCCAAAAGAGAGAAAGAGGGGAAAGAAATTCTAGAGACTTTTCACAAAGTTGAGGTAAATATCCCTTTACTTGATGTAATTAAATAAGTATCTCGATATGTTAAATTTCTCAAAGAATTATGCACTAATAACAAAAAGTTGGCTAGTAATGAGAAAATAAGTGTGGGGGAGAATGTTTCAACAATCTTCCAAAGGAAATTACCTACCAAATGCAAAAATCGAGGTATGTTCACTACCTCTTACAAAATTGGTAATGTTGGGATAAGGAAAGCTATGTGAATCATAGTGCTTCAATAAATGTTATGCTTATATCTATTTATTTTTCTTTGGATGCTAGTCATTTGAAACAAACGGGTGTTGTTATTCAACTTGTTGATAAATTAGTTGTGTATCCTAAGGGTGTATTATAAGATGTGTTAATTCAAGTTAATGGATTAATATTTTCTACTGATTTTTATGTTCTAGATATGAAAGATGATAAGTCTAATAATGCTTCTAATATTTTGTTTGGGAGACTTTTCCTTAGTACTGCTAGGACTAAAATTGATATGCATAATGGTACACTTACTATGAAATTTGATGGTGAAGTAATCGAATTTAATGTTTATGATGCCATGAAATATCCAAATGAAGTATCTTATGTGTATGGCATAGATATTACTGACCCATTAGTTAAAAAGACTTTTATAATGCATAAAATTGGTAAATTAAATGTTGCACTACGTGAGAATTACATTGTTAAAAGCTTAAAAGAGATTGAAAAGAATAAGGTAATAGATGTTGAATTAGAGGAAGTAGTTGGAGCTTTAGAAGCATGCAAGACCATGAGGTATGCACCTCTAAAGATTGAACTTCCTATTTCATATTCTAAACTTCTTCCTTTTATTGTGTAGGCACCAATATTGGAATTAAAAGAGCTACCATCTCACCTAAAGTATATATTTTTTGGTGATGGCGATACCCTTCTAGTGATCATCTTTAGTAAACTTGATCCTCATGAAGAAAAGAGATTGATTTAAGTGTTGAGATAGCACAAGGAAGTTATTGGATGGACAAATGTCAACATCAAGAGATTAAGCCCCTCTACCTGTATGCCTAAGATATTACTAAAAGATTACGGTAGGCTATCTAGATAAGCCTAACACTATTTGAACCCACCTATGATGGAGGTAGTAAAGAAGGACATTCCTAAACTTCTTGAGGTAGGTATAATCTACCTAATCTCAAATAGTAAATGGATAAGTCCAGCTCAGGTTGTTCCTAAAAAGATAGGCATTACAGTTGTCAAGAATTCTTATAGTGAGTTAATGCCCAATTGAGTTCAAAATGGATAGAGAGTTTGTGTTGATTATAGGAAATTGAATACTTCCACTAGAAAAAGATCATTTTCTATTACCCTTTATTGATCAGATACTTGAATAATTAGTAGGTAAAACTCATTATTGTTGTCTTGATGGCTATTCATGTTTTTATCAAATTCCAGTTGCACTTGAGGATAAGGAGAAGACAACTTTCACCTGCCTGTTTAGGACATTTGCATATAAAAAGATGCTATTTGGACTTAGCAATGCTGCATCAATATTTCAAAGGAGTATGGTCTATATATTTTCAAAATATATTGAAAACATCAGTGAAGTATTTATGGATGATTTTACTGTATATGGTAGATCTTTTGATAAATGTTTGGATAATCTTGCCAAAGTTCTCAAGAGATGTTTAAAACCTAACCTAGTCCTGAATTATAAAAAGTGTCATTTTACGGTTGTTTAAAGATTGATTTTAAGACATATAGTGTCTTCTAAGGGAATTGAAGTAGATAAAGCTAAAATTAATGTTATTAAAGACTTACCTTACCCCACCAGTGTGCGAGAAGTTTGCTCTTTTCTTAGATATGCAGGCTTTTATATGCATTTTATCAAGGACTTCTCTAAAATAACTCGACCCCTTTGTAGACTCTTACAAAATGATGTGGCATTTGAATTTGATAAGGCATGTAAGGAAGCTTTTGATAAGCTTAAAGAGATACTAGTTTCAGCACTAATCATCCAATCATCAGACAAGAATCTCCTATTTAAGATTATGTGTGATGTTAGCAACCATACGGTTGGTGCAATTATGCTTCTAAGACATTGGATAATGCTCAAAGCAATTATTCGACTATAAAAAGGGAGCTCTAAGCTATTATTTTTGCTTTAAAAAAATTTAGATCTTATTTGCTTAGTACAAAAGTGATTTTTTACTTTGATCATGCAGCACTCAAATACTTACTAAAGAAAAAAGAAGTTAAACCAAGGCTGATTAGGTGGATTCTCTTTTTACAAGAATTTAATTTGGATATCAGAGATAAAAAGGGATCCGAGAATCTAGTAGCTGATCATTTGAGTAAATTACTAATAAGGGGAGAGCCACTATAGTTACAAGATAAATTCCCTAATGAGAAACTACTATTAATCTAAAAGGAAAACCCCATAGTATGTTAATATAGTTAATTACTTGGTAATTGGATGACTTGTCTAGAGCTAAAAAAGATAGATCAAAAAGTCGACCTAAGTATTTTGTTTGGGATGAACCTTATTTATGGAAGTATTGTGCTGATCAAATTGTTAAGAGATGTATGCCTAATCATGAGTTTATGTTTATTTTAGAATTTTATCACTCTCATACAAGTGGTAGACATTTTAGGCCTATGAGAACAATTAGAAAAATTCTTGAATGTGGTTTATATTGGCCAAATTTATTTAAAGATTCTAATGTGTTCTGCAAAACATGTGATAATTGTCAAAGAATAGGTCCCTTTCCTTATTCCTTCAGTAATTATTAAATGTCTTTAACTTTGTGAGATTTTTTATGTTTGGGCAATTGATTTCATAGGTCCCTTTCCTTATTCCTTCAGTAATTATTACATAATTTTAGCTATTGATTATGTCTCTAAATGGGTAGAAGCAAAGGCTACCTATGCTGATAATGCTAAAGTTGTTGTAACTTTTGTCAAATCTCATATTTTTGTCAGATACAGTGTACCGAGAGCCATCATAAGTGACAGAGGTCCATTTTTATAACAAGTTAATAGGGAAACTTTTAAAGAAATATAATGTGACTCATAGAACATCTATAGCCTAGCATCCTCAAAAAAATGGATAAGCCAAGGTGTCAAATAAGGAGATTAAATCCATTCTAAAGAAGACAATCAGCCTCATAAGGAAAAACTGGAGTCAACATTTGGATAATGCATTTTGGGCTTATAGGACATTATATAAAACACTAATAGGTATGTCCCCCTATCATTTAGTGTATCATAAATCATGTCATCTTCCTGTAGAGATAGAACACAGAGCATTCTAGGCAATCAAGTAGTGTAATATAAAACTGAATAAAGCTAGAGAGTAAAGGAAATTAAACTTACAGAAGTCATAAGAATTGACGAAGGATGCATAGGAAGGCACAATATTATACAAAGACCTATCATGATAAGAAAATTTTCGAGAAACAGTTTTCAATTGATCAGAAAGTTTTACTCCTTAATTCTCGATTGAAATTATTTCCTTGTAAATTGCATTCTAGATGAGTAGAGCCTTTTGTTATTAACAAAATTTTCAATCATGGTGAAGTAAAAATAGTTAATTTGAAGAATGAAAAAAAATTAAAGGTGAATGGGCATTGGTTAGAACCTTATTATAAAGGTCTTCAGGCACACAATGTAGGAGAAATAAGCCTAACTGGGCTGCTAAATTTGAATTAATTACAGTAATGTCTAACCTCATATATTAAATAAGGGGTGTTATTGAGAGGCAACCCAAAAATTCTTATTTGATTTTTTTTTTGCTTGTCTTTGTTTATCTGCATTTTGTAATTTAGATTTTACTTTATTTCTTGAATTTTCGTTTAAATAGAATTGATACATTTGCCATGGCAATTTGTATTTATCATTTATAGCTTCTTGCATATTTTTAGAATTTTGAATATTTATAATTTTCATAAAAAAATATATATATTTAGGTCATCTTCAACCTTAAGACCTGATAAGATTTTTCTGATATATGTTTTTTATCCTTTTGCATCTAGGTATAGCAATAATAGAGATTGCAAAAGTATCAATGAATTAATGATGTTAAAAAAATTACAAGATTGGAAAAAATATAGATAGCCATGGGCCTTGGTCTTGGGTCACAACTATCACACAAAAATCGCATTCCCCTCTTTTATAATTTTTAACTTATATTCTATATTAACTTTTTACTGCCTCTAACTTTATTTTTTTACAAATAAAGGAGAAAAGTCACCATAGAAAGAAAACCCTTGCCCCCCTTCCACCATTTACCTTCTCCTCCACCAACCAATACTGCCGATAAGAGTGTCATTCAAAAGAAAGGCTTATTGGGGTGGCTATCCACCACCGATGCAACCTACGCCACATGTCGTAGCACAACCAAAAGCACCAAGTGAGTCGTAACAAAGCACAGACCTACAAGTGACCAACGACACCAATGCGAATGCGTAGATTTGCAAGGTGCGTGCTCTGCAGACCCGTCAATAAGCAACGATGCTAGCACAACAACATAGCCCATAAAATTTATGCTCTATAATAGCCATGCCAAGCCACTATCAGCAAGCGATGCTAGCCCCCTTCCCTAGCGCACAACGTATCGCATCACAGTCTGACATACTAGTGTTATGCATATCACCAACGATGCCTATGAACCGTAAGTGATACGCACTAACAGTGAAGACACCATCGTCAACAAATTCGACAGCCTTAATCTGCCTGATCTAGTCCAGATTTGAGTTGAACCTAAATCAAAAAATGAACAAAAAACTCCTAGCATTCCTACACAATTAGCACCTAAAGACAAACCCTCGAAGCAAAAATAATCTTGAGTCAGCAAGGGAAAGGCTTTCTTGCAAACCTAGTGATGACCTTCTAAACAGCCACTTGACATTCACCGATAGGAAAAAGCAAAAGAGGTCTAATAGTCCTATACCATTTGAGGATTTTTTATGGAAAAGATAAGGTACACTCTACCCATCCAACTCAAAGAGTCGGTCCTTTGTGACCAAAGAGTAGAATTAATACTTTAAAAGGTTATGAAAAAATAAACAATCATCTTTACTTTCTCAAAGGATAAATTAGATTAATTGAGGATTAGCTGACATGCATGGATAAGAACATCATCATCATCTGTAAAAGCCTCGACATCAACCACATCCTGCACATATAGTAGCCTATCTAGGGGAGTTCTCTATTTTTCTATATATATTGATATATTTTTTTTTTGTATATTTGATGATTATCTTTACTTTTTCACACATGAGGAATTGTGTAAATTAAGTGTGAGGGGTGTACATCCTTGTTGCTACTTTTATTTTGCTTGAATAATGACCATAGTTAATATAATTTATTTTAGTTTTCTTCCCTTCTTAAAAAAATTTAGTGTCAATTGCATGTACTTCTGATATGTGGATTATAATTTCTTTGAAGTAGACTTGCTACTTAAGTTTATTGATTTAGGTTGTAAATTTTAAGAAAGGTGATTGAACAACCTATTTCTTTACTTTTTACTTGTGTTTGCAACTCATAATTTAAATATTATGCTCAGATTAAAAAGGTAAAATAATTAATTTTGTATGCATATCAATTAAATTGCCATATACATGTGAAGAGGTAGCTAAAACTTGCTTAGATATTAATCTTGATGCTTAAATTTGCATGAAAAGAGATTTGAAGACTAGTGTCTTGAAATTAAAAATTCTCTCCTTTGTTTGTTAAAAAAGAGAGAAGAAAATGGGGGGTATATCCTTAAATTTTTCACTCCGCTGGTCTTGGGGAGTTGTGGTCACCATTATTAGTTGGTTCAAGTGACACGACACCTATTCCCCTTAAGCAAACTCTCTAGGAAAAAAAAGAGCTATGTATAGAGCAACCAATATTGGGAGAGTTAGCCCCTTATTTGGGCCAAAAATAATTTAAAACCCTCACATTTCACTTGATTATGAGTGGTGCCAATTGCACTTGAGGATTAGGAGAAGACAACTTTCACTTGCCCATTTAGGACATTACATATAGAAGGATGTCGTTTAGAGTCTGCAATGCTCTAGCAACATTTTAAAGATGTATGGTCTGTATATTTTTCAGAATATGTTGAAAACATCATTGAAGTATTTATAGATGATTTTATTGTATATGGTAAATCCTTTGATGAATGTTTGGATAATCTTGCCAAAGTTCTCAAGAGATGTCTAGAATTTAACCTAGTCCTGAATTATGAAAAATGTCATTTTATGGTTGATCAATGATTGATTTTAGGACATATAGTGTCTTTTAAGGGAATTGAAGTAGATAAGGCTAAAATTGATGTTATTAAAGACTTACCTTACCCACCAGTGTTCGAGAAGTTCGCTCTTTTCTTGGACATATAGGTTTTTATAGGCATTTTATCAAGGACTTCTCCAAAATAACTCGACCCCTTTATAGACTCTTATAAAATGATATGGCATTTGAATTTGATAAGGCATGTAAGAAAGCATTTGATAAGTTTAAAAATGCTAGTTTCAACGCTAATCATCCAATCACTGGATTGGAATCTCTCATTCGAGATTATGTATGATGCTAGCAACCATGCAGTTGGTGCAATTCTTGGATAGAGAATTAGAAAGAATCCCTATGTTATATATTATGCTTTCAAGATATTGGATAGTGCTCAAAGCAACTACTCAACTATAAAAGGAGCTCTTGGCTAATATTTTTGCTTTAGAAAAATTTAGATCTTATTTGCTTGATACAAAAGTGATTGTTTACTCTGATCATGTAGCACTCAAGTACTTATTAAAGAAAAAAGAAGTAAAAATAAGGCTAATTAGGTGGATTCTCCTTTTACAAGAATTCAATTTGGAGATTAGAGATAGAAAGGGATCCAAGAATCTAGTAGTTGATCATTTGAGTAAATTACTAATGAAGGGAGAGTTATTGCATTATAGGATGAATTCCCAGAAGAATAACTACTATCAGTCTAAGAGGAAAACCCCCAGTATGTTGATATAGTTAATTACTTGGTAACTAGATAACTTGTCTAAAGCTGAAAAAGATAGAATAAAAAGTCGAGCTAAGTATTTTGTCTAGGATAAACCTTATTTATAGAAGCATTGTGCTGATTAGATTGTTAAGAGATGTGTGCCTAATCATGAGTTTGCATTTATTTTAGAATTTTATCACTCTCATGCATGTGATGGACATTTTAAACCTAAGAGAACAGCTAGAAAAATACTTGAATATGGTTTATATTGGCCAAATTTCTTTTAAAGATTCTTATGTGTTTTGGAAAACATGTGATAATTGTCAAAGAATAGGTAACTTAATTCATAGAGATTAAATGCCTTTAACTTTGTAAGATTTTTTATGTTTAGGCAATTGATTTCATAAGTCCATTTCCTTGTTCCTTTGGTAATTATTACATAATTCTAGCTATTGACCATGTCTCTAAATAGGTAGAAGTAAAGGCTACTTGTGCTGACGATGCTAAAGTTGTTATAGATTTTGTCAAGTCTCATATTTTTATTAGATACGGTGTACTGAGAGCCATCATATGTGATAGAGGCACCCATTTTTATAACAAGTTAATAGGGACACTTTTGAAGAAATATAATATGACTCATAGAACATTTATAGCCTACCATTCTCAAATAAATGGACAATCCAAGCTGTCAAATAGGGAGATTAAATCTATTCTGAAGAAGACAGTCAGCCCTACAAGGAAAGACTGGAGTCAACGTCTAGATGATGCACTTTAGGCTTACAAGACAGCATATAAAACACTAATAGGTATGCCCCTTATTGTTTAGTGTATGGTAAATCATGTCATCTTCCTATAGAGATGGAACACAGAGCATTTTAGGCAATCAAGTAGTGTAATATGAAATTGAATAAGGTTGGAAAGTAAAGGAAATTAAACTTGCAAGAGTCGAAAGAATTGAGGAAGGATGTGTATGAAGGCGCAGTATTGTACAAAGAAAAACAAAAACTTACCATGATAAGAAAATTTTCGACAAACAGTTTTCAGTCGGTCATAAAGTTTTACACTTTAATTCTCGCTTGAAATTATTTCCTAGTAAATTGCATTCTAGATGGTTAGGGCCTTTTGTTACTAACAAAATTTTTTATTAGGGTGATGTAGAAATAATTGATTTGAATAATGAAAAAATTTTGAAGGTGAATAGGCATTGGTTAAAACC
Source organism: Hura crepitans (assembly GCA_948208565.1). NCBI lineage: Eukaryota > Viridiplantae > Streptophyta > Magnoliopsida > Malpighiales > Euphorbiaceae > Hura > Hura crepitans. The sequence continues at coordinate 5,010 of CANXYI010439918.1, read as the reverse complement.
TTATTATAAAGGTCTTCAAGTGCACAATGTGAAAGAAATAAGCCTAACTAGGCTACCAAATTTGAATTAATTGTAGTAATATCTAGCCTCAAACATTAAATAAAGGCATTATTGGGAGGCAACCCAAAAATTCTTATTTGATTTTTTATGCTTGTCTTTGTTTATTTGCATTTTGTAATTTAGATTTTAATTTATTTCTTGAATTTTTGTATATAGAATTGATACATTTGCCATGGAAATTTGTATTTGTCATTTATAGCTTCTTGCATATTTTTAGAATTTTGAATATTTATAATTTTCATAAAAAAGTATATTTAGATCATCTTCAACCTTAAGACCTGATAAGATTTTTCTGATTTGTGTTTTTTGTCCTTTTGCATCTAGGTAAAACAATAATAGAGATTGCAAAAGCATCAACCAATTAATGCTATTAAAAAAATTACAAGATTGGAAAAAATACAGATAGCCTTGGGCCTTGGTCTTGGGTTCGGTTATCACACAAAAATCACATGCCTCTCTTTTATAATTTTTAACTCATATTCTATATTAACTTTTTACTGCCTTTAACTTTATTTTTTACATATAAATGAGCAAAGTCACTAGACAAAGAAAACCCTAGGCCCCCCTTTCGCCATCTACCTTCTCCTCCACTAGCCAATACCATCGACAAGAATGCCATTTAAAAAAAGGACTATCGGGGTGGCTACCTACCATTGACACAACCTACGCTACACATAGCAACACAACCAGTAGCACCAGGTGAGCCGCAGCAAAGCACAGACCCACCAGTGACTAATGACGCCAGTGCAAACATGTAGATAAAAAATGTGCATGCTCTACAGACTCGCCGATGAGCAATGACTCTAGTGTAGCAGTATATTCCACCAAATTTGTACTCTACAACAGTTGTGCTAAGCCACCAGTAGTGAGTGATGCTAGCCTTTTCCTTAGTGCACAGTGTATTGCATCGCACCAGTAGCGCCCATGAGCTGTAAGCGACATGCACCAACAGTGAAGACACCATCGTCGACAAATTCGATAGTCCCTAATCCATATAATCTAGTCCAGATTCGAGTTGAACTTGAATAAAAAAATGAATAAGAAACTCTTAGCATTCCTACACAATCAACACCTAAAAATAGACCCCCTAAAGCAACAACAGTCTCGAGTTAGCAAGGGAAAGGTTGTCTTGTAACCGAAAGATGACCTCCTAAATAGCCACTTAACGTTCACCGACAGGAACAAGCAAAAGAGGTCCAATAATCCCACACCATTTGAGGATTTTTTATGGAAGAGATAGGGTACACTCTACCTATCCAACTTAAAGAGTTGGTCTTTCATGACCATAGAGCAGAATTGATTCTTTAAAAGGTTATGAAAAGATAAATGAGCGCCTTCACTTTCTCGAAGGATGAATTGGATTAATTAAGGACCAGCTGACGTGCATAGACAAAAACATCATTAGCATCTGTAGAAGCCTCAACATTAACCACATCTCGCGCACATAGTAACCCATTTAGGGGAGTTCTCTATCCTTCTATATATATTTATATTTTTTTGTATGTTTGATGATTATCTTTACTTGTTCACACATGAGGAATTGTGTAAATTAAGTGTAGGGGGTGTACATCCTTGTTGCTACTTTTATTTTGCTTGAATGATGACCATAGTTAGCATAATTTAGTTTAGTTTTCTTCCCTTCTTAAAAAAAATTAGTGTCAATTGCATGCACTTCTAATATATGGATTATGATTTCTTTAAAGTAATCTTGCTACTTAAGTTTATTGATTTAAGTTGTAAATTTTGAGAAAGATGATTAAACAACATTTTTTTTTACTTTCCACTTGTGTTTGCAATTCATAATTTGAATATTATGCTTGGATTAAAAAGGTAAAATAATTAATCTTGTATGCATATCAATTGAATTGCCATGTACATATGAAAAGGTAGCTAAAAATTGCCTAGATATTAATATTGATGCTTGAATTTGCATGAAAAGAAATTTGAAAACCAGTGGCTTAAAAGTAAAAATTCCTCTCTTGTTTGTTAAAAAAAAGAAGAAAATGGGAGGTATATCTTAAAATTTTTCACTCCGCTGGTTTTAGAGAGTTGTGATCACCATTATTGGTTAGTTTAGGTGGCATGGCACCCATTCCCCTTAAGCAAACTCTGTAGAAAAAAAAGAGTTGTGTATAGAGCAACCAATATTGGGAGAGTTAGCCCCTTATTAAGGCTAAAAATAATTCAAAACACTCACATTTCACTTGATTATTAGTGGTGCTAGTAGTGTCCTAGGGTTGTAATCTATCAAAGATACCTAGACAAGCCTAATAAGTGCCTAATTTCAATAATTTGATGAATAAATTGAGAGAAAAATGTTGAATTATCTATCTTGATACTCAGTACTTTGGTCTCCATTTTTTTACTTATGTGCCTTATTTGAATCACATCTCTAAAGGTTTGGGTACATTTTTTTCATGTGCATTGGCCTAATTCTAGATGGATTAAAACTTGTTATGTGACTGAAATATGCCAAGCTAGTGTTTATTGAGTTGTTAAGGATTGTCATTTCATCATGTGAGAGTATGAAAATTTATTGTTTGATTCCTTTCCTAATTTTATAGTTTATCTTGCTAAAATTGATTGGTAATAGTAGTAGAAGGGAGACTACATTCAACTGTTGTTTCTTTCTATCTCAGTGCTTCAGGACAAACATAGTTTAAGTGTAAGGGGATTTGATAGGGTGTATTTATGCAACATTTTTCTTGTGGTTTTCCATACTTTTATATGCTTAATTGTGCTTAATTGGTAAGGATTGACTTATTCTATGAATTTTATCATTTTGGGACATGTTTTATAAATCTCAAGTCAATTTATGGATTTTCAAAGCCTTTTTGGAGAATTTGCTTAGCCTCAGTGTTAGCCTTAGGTCAAGACTAAGGGTCATAGCTACTTATAAGATATAAATTGATTTTATTAAACATCTGTCATATTTTGATATACTTTTGAGGCAAAATTTTGTAGGAAATAATCTCTCTTTAATTAGGATAACTCTAGAGAATATTTGAATTGCTATTTTTTCCATCCTTCCTAATTTTTTGGAGAAATTTTAGGGGCAAATTCCTCTTCTTTAGGGATTCTTTTTCTACTCCCTGTTTTTATGTTCTAAAGGAAGGAACGTAAGGGGATTCTAAACTTTTACATTGTGAATTTTTTTTTGGGCTAAACTTTGCCAAGAACATGTGTGGCTAATTTCTTTATTCTAGGCAAAGATTATTGAAGTTTGCGTTCAACAAGAATTGTGAGATTTAACTAAATTCTTCTCTTCTCTTTATTATTTCAGTTATTGTATATTTTTTATTGCATTTGTATTGCTATTTTATTAATCCTACAATCTGGCCAATTATGCGATTAATTTAATAGTGATTGTTGTTCATATTTTTTGGAAGATAATTGCTTGACAAATATGATTTTCATAGTAACCAACCGATAATTTGTATTATGGAGATGTACAATCTAATTGTAATAAACTGTGTTGTCAAGTTTATTAGTTAGAATCGAGTTTCTCTAATTCTTAATGCTTTTAATTGGTTAAATTCTATGACGGTATTCTAGGACTCCCTGATTAATTAGGGATTAATTGATAAGGTTTCATAACTAATCTATTCTTAAAGAGGAATTGGTTGTTAGATAGTTATCAACACTTATAATTGATTGGCTAAAATAATAAATTGAATATTATTTATATCTATGATCAATCCTGAGAACTGAACTAAAATTTATCCTTATCCTAAATTTTCATTTATTAATTTTCCCATTTAATTTTCAATCTTTTAGTTAATTTGATCTGTTGCTTTAATTTTTATTTGCATAAAATCCTCATTTAATTAATTGGATTATTTGTCTTAGTTGTTTTGAAAGATTTAAATTAAACCAGTCTCTGTGGATTCGACACTGATCACCCCATTTATAATTTATTCGCTCAAAGAGAGTAGAAAATTATTTTTGATGGATTTGACACTCATCATCTTTAAAAAAGGAAAAAAAAAAGCTAAAGAAAATATTAAAAACAATTAACCAAATAACACAATTTAAACGGAGATTGAAGGAATAAAGGATAAGCCCCTTGTAAGGGTTTCTTTAGGGTCTTATCTCAAATATGGAGGACCTTTAAGTGATGTAAGATTAGACATCTTTAAATCCAATTAAAATACCCTTTTCTTCAAGTTTCTTTTATGGAGGTTTATGGGGTTTTTTTTACTGTAGGTGAAGAAAGGTAGAAGATGATGATGTGGAGAGAAAAACCAAGACAAGTGGAAAAACCCCCCTTAAAAAAAAGGCATTTTATAGTCCTCACAAATCCGCTATGGATCATAGTCCCATCTTAGAACTAGTTTTAGAGAAAAGGGTCCTTAAGCAAAGAGGCAACATAGTCTTTTAACATGTAAGAATTGGTGTATGCATCTCCATCCTTGTACAACACACTATTACACGTGAAAGATTCAAAGCTTTTTCTAAGAGATCTATTAGAACTTGAGTTGGCTTCAGGCACTCTTCATTTATATCTTTCCATGTATTAGCTATCTCTTTTCTTAATATTTCCATAACCTTTTCCCTGGAAATGCCATACTCTTTCACGTAGCATTCAATTGCAGAAGCAATATGTTCTCTCTTCTGCTCAAACTACAAACATGGTCAACAATAATTTTTTAGTAGATACGAAAAGAAAAATGGTAAATGCATATAGGCCTAAGAAAAACATAAGAGGTCATCTTACATGATGGGAGACAATATCGTCCATGTATCTGCAAATAAGTTTAAAAGCTTTAATAATCTTAAGGTAAGTGTTAACCCAATCAAAGGCATCTTTTGTTGCTATTTCTCCCATGCCAAGGAAAGAACTTGTTGTTAGCATTGAATAACAAGTACTCCCAAATGAAACATTCATGTATTCCTCCATTGTTGGGATGTACTTCTCTTCCCGCCACTTCGCTTCGAGTAAATAAAATT
>CANXYI010439788.1:0-10427 GCA_948208565.1 Hura crepitans | reverse complement strand
ATTTTTATTGTATATAGATGAAGATACAACTACAAATGAAAAATGGAAACTAATATAATGAAATGTTTGAATGAAAATGCATGAATTATTATGAGAATGGGTCTAAAACCTTGGGTTGAATGCTGCTGTAAATTTTATAATTCTTACATATGTGATGTTAATTAGAAGAGCTATGGAGGACCAGAGGGTCCAGAAGTTGGGAAATAAGTGAATGATCATATAAAAGTGCTTGGAAAAAAATTTAGATTTTTACTCAGATAGCCGTTATGTTGTCCGATTTCTATAAAAACTTTTCTAACAAAATGAATGGATTTTTAAAAGTATTTTGATTGCTATGACATATAATTAAAGTGAAAATGGAAAAATTTAAGAAGCAACATAAGAAACTGAAAATTTAAAAAAAAAAGTTAAATGAATAGACCCTTAGGGTAATCCGGGGATGGGTGACCTTAAAGAAAGTCGCGTTCTTATCTGGTTTTTCACAGAATCAGGTAAGGGTGTGATAGTTTTCAGTATCAGAGCCTAACCCTCCCTAGTATAGGTATGACAGCGAGGACGCTATATCCTAAGGTGGGGAGGACCATGCTTAGGTAGATAGAAAACCTATCCCATATTGAAATGGAGGGAAGATGGTAAAGGGCTTAAAAGTAAGAGCTTAGTATCCCTTGCAAATGCATTTTAGGTAAAAGGGTGGTTCGGATCCCATCAGAACTCCAAAGTTAAACATATTTGGACTAGAGTAGTACTAAGATGTGTGACCACTTTGGAAGTCCTTCCCTTTGCCCAAGAATAAAACCGTGAAGGGCAATGGCCTAAGTGGACAATATCTGCAAGCGGGTGATAGGGGTCGTGACAAGGTAGTTGACAGTGAGAGAGATTTTGAAGAAGGTAAGAAGTTACTTGAAGATTACATTAAGAGAAATTTTATGAGCATAAGGTAGCTTAGCAAGTGGAAGGCACTCATGAGTGAAGTGTGAAGCTTTGATGTAGAATCTAAATTATCTGTAATTTAATATTTTAATGAGTTATGTAAATATTATTTTAGTGTATTAGTAATGTATGATGTAATAATGGATAGTCAAAAATATCATAAATATATATCTAGAAATGTATGTATGAATTTGAGATAACAATGGACTGAATGATTGGTATGTGTTATGACTAGGGATTAAGAGGATCCATTTGATGTTGATTATGTTGAATTGGGATTATAGAAGTGTAATTTTGATAGGTAAAATTTTTGGTTTTCTCTCTAGACAGCCATTATGTTGTGGAAACTTCATTAGGATGAATAACTAGTTAGGATATCAGGTCTATAGTATCTCTTATCCAGTTGGGTTTACAAGTTAGGTAAGCAGTGTTACAATTGAGTGGTATTAGAGCATGGTTTATGCATTCCTCGGACTGTGGAAAGGGTAAGATAGGAGATAAGGATTGTATGAATGCCTAAGGACTTAAACTTGCAAAGCAAAGAGATGGAAAGATAAAGAGATGGGTTAAAGGTCGAAGTTTATTAGGATTTAGGAGAGTTACCTACAGGGGGACATTAGTGATAGGATAAGTTGGGCTTTCTTCTTAGTGCCTATCAACTCGTGCTTTTATTTTTGTGTTCTTTTAATGTTACTTAGACCTAGTTGATTTAGGATAAGGCCTCTAGAGAAGATTTTAAGATATCTAAGGTAATTATTATTAGGGCATTTTCTAAATCTAGTTAGGACTTTGCTGTTAAAGGAAAGAAGAATGATTAAAGGCTAAGGCATTCACATTTGGTCAAAAGCATAGATTAAATAATGCATAGAAATTAGTATTGAGTTTAAGTCTACATCCAAAGGATTAATAAGAGGAAACATAGTTATAAAAGGCAAATACTTAAAAGGGTAGTGAAGAATATAATACTAGGAAATGAGATGAGAAGCATATAGAATATCGAGTGAAATTAACATAGATAAGCATAGCAAGGGTAAAGGGTGTTACACAACACATATGCACATGATGTCACACATTTTTGTGATATTAATGTCCTTAACACTAGATATGATTCAAGCCATTTCTTTTAGCTTACCACTAGATTTAGTTTGGTCAATAATATGAGACTTTGTTCAATCAATTTTAGCTCTTTTGGACCTATCACTAGATTCGATTCGGTTAACTTTTAGCTCTTTTAGACCTATCACTAGATTTGATTTAGTCAAATTTTAGCTTATTTAGATTCATTACTTGAATTGGTTTGGTAAAATTTTAGCACTTTAAGACCCATCATTATATTTGCATTAGTAAAATTAGCTCTTTTAGACCTATCACTAGATTCAATTTAGTCTATCTACAACATACAAACCTAAAGGCAAATAGGCACCCATATACAGTGTAGTTAATCTTCACTTAGAGGTAAATAGGAACCCAAATTCGGTGTAGTTTTCTTTAACTTTAACATCTAGAAATTCCATTAAAGGAAAGTAGGCATCCGTACTCATTGTAACTTAATTTCACCTAGCGACGAACAAGGACTTGTATTTAGTAAAGATGTTTTGAGTATAATGTTTTGGTCTCCCCTAAAGTCGGGCAAGCATCCATATTCGATGTAACACACTTTCAAACATTATCCACTTTGAAACTTCAGCAAAGGCATGTTTAGACCTAGTTGAATTTTCACTTCACCCGAAGACAAGCAGGCACCCATATATGGTGTATTTTATCTTCACAATATCAATCTTTTTCGGAGGGAAGATGCAATTCTAGACTAGATAGTTTTTCTTTGATTCGAAGGTGGTTATTCATATTCAATATAGCTTCACACCAAATAAAGGGTAACTTCACGTTAGCATCTCAAACTCAACACTTTGATATGTATTATTGCTTTAGCATTTCACAACACATACTAAATATGGGGGTAATTATAGATGCCTTACCTTTTTGGGCTTATGACGATTATTAGAGACAAGCCTAAGTGGCAAGGCAAGAAACCTAAAACCATGGTGTATATAGACCATCATGGTGCAAGTCTATATAGATTAACATAGAACTAGCCTAGAGGAACAAAGCTTACAGCCTATGGTCTGCCAAAACAAAGCAAAGCCTAGGTCTATATGGACTTATGAACCCTAAACTAATGTCTGTATAAACCTTTTATCGAAACACTTTTAGAAACTTAATTTTCCTATTTGGACTTTGATTCTTAATCCTACTAGAACTCCCTTCCTTCTAAATGGGAGAACTACCTCAAAACCCTATAAATACCTATTCTATTAACCTATTTCAACATAAACAATCTAAAAAGAATAACCCCAAAAATTTAGGAGTCTAAGGTGAAGACTCCAAAGCAGGATTCACTCTACTAGTCTTAAACCATCACTAAATTAATTATTCTTCCAAATCCCAACATTTGTCTTATTGCTTGGTACTAACTTTAAAGTAAGATATAAGGCTTCTTTTATTCTTCATGTTCATTCATTTTGTTCATGTCTTTTCTTTAATCGAGGATCTCCTAGGATTAATCTCTACGTCGATTATATGAGTAGATTAACGTTTTAAATCGTTTTCATCATATTTTAAACATTCATTAGAAAATTGTAATCGCACTTACTTTCTAAAACTGACGCCTAAGTCCGCACGAACTTATTTTAACGGATGTTAAGGTCCGCGTGAATCTATTATTTGAATATGTATATAATATTAAGTTCATACGGACTAATGTTCAATAACAGTTTTATGTTCGTCTTCTATATTCTGTTTTAACATTTGTTTAAAGTTTAATAATGTGTGTTTCACCCATATTAATCACCATAACATGTTATTAATATGCACTGATGTTAAATATGACTTTTAATTAATCATAGTCGTTCTATTCATTATTATGCATGTAACATACATTCTGGAATAAACATTAAGTCCACACGGACTCCCTTTCATGAGTGTGGTCCAGATGTCTACATTGAGTGGATATGTTTTCATGTGGTCCATACGGACATCTTTTATGTTGAATTATTTGTTTATCTCTTTTCATCATTAATTGTTCTAATCACCAGTCTACTTATAATAATTGTTCATGTATATTCCATACATATTTATATCCATATGTATACCTTCAACATACATTGTAATAACCCTATTTGGTACTGTTATTAGGTCCTCGTGGACCTCTATTTATGTTATTAATCGTTTTATTTTGAATTGTGTAAGATTAGCTTCTATGCTGGATATAAGGTCCGGACAGACATATCAATTATGACATCTTGTAGTCTGCATGGACATGGACTGAGGACCATATCGAGTCCGCACGGACTCAGCGACGCAGAATTGGACCAATTGTTTATTCCTTGTTTACTTATTTGGTTTTGTATCTTTTATCTCTTTTGCTTATTTTTGGATTGTAATAGATAGTTTAACAATTTGTTTTACACGTAAAAAGCCTAACCTCACATCAATGATTTTTCTACTTAATTAATTAGTGTTTTCTTAATAAAATGGTTTTAAGTTTTCATTAATAAAAGTCACATAAAAATGTATTTCAACAAAAGTCAATATCTTAGAGATGGGAGTTAGGCAATTACCGCCAATTTCTATGGAATTATGGGTAGTTATCAGGTCAAATAATCACTAATAAATGACCCGATTTGTGAATGCTCAATTTATATTTATGCTCTATTGTACATTTTGAATATTGCAATATATGCTTTTAACTAAAATGCTTGCTTCCATGATATGAGAGTGATAAACATTAGAATATAAATAAAGGTATATTATTGGGGCATAAATAAGATCTGATTTCAAATCCTTTCTGGGCAAAAGATCAATAGTCCTTGCGTAGAGCCAGGTGGCGACTCTAAACACTATCTCGTCCCCGGTACATCAAAAATCTACACTATGACTATGACTGTTTCTCATGAAAATCGACAAGAAAGAATCTTAAACATTTTTCTTATTCCTTTTTTCTTTACAAGAAACAAAAATAAATACACACGCGATATGCATCAAATGGAATCTAAGACTCAAATTTGATAGTTCTAGGAGTTTTGAAGTTTGCAAAAAAATTTAAGTTTCCCTTTCTTATAAAATAGCTTATAAAGGTTGGGAGTTTACGATTCTGAACCCTTAGCTAAGATTGATACAATGGGCCTTCTTCTTCTTATTTTCCTAGTTTTGATGTTCCACTATTTTTCCTCCATATCATATACTTGTTTATCACCTTTGCTAGAAAGCCACATCCAAACTAACCCTTCAAGCTATGTTTTGGACCAATTTATTCTAAAAATAAAATTACCAGCAAAAGTAAACTGCAAGCCAGCTATTCAAGTTTATAGTGCACACAAATGCTTTGGTCAATATGACGAATATCTCTATGGAATTGTGATGAATATTTTATATGTTTACCTAATTATCTATGTCTAATTTTCAATTTTAATTGATTTCAATTTTTCCCTCATTATTAATCGAAGAATAGAATAAAAGCAAATTTAAGCTCCATAACAGAACCAAGTATATTTAATTGCTATTTTTAATTTTTCTTGAAAACCTTTTATAGGGGCCATTCTATCAAAGAAAGAAACATGAAAGAAATTCAAACAAGTATTTTTGAGATAAAAGAAAGTTCATCTATTTAAAACTGGCAGTGATCATGAGATTATCTTACTACATATTTAACACTGGATGATTATTTACAAAAAGGAAATATTTAACACTGGATGGTTATTTACAAAAAGGCATTGAAAGGGTACCTAGCCAATGATGCTGGATCCCAATGAGGTGGAACAGATTTCTTTACTTTGTCTTCCAGTATAAGTGGAGATGCTGTTAGGTGCAAATAGTATAATGAGATGAAGTAACCATCAAAAGCAAGATATTTCGTGCCTGAAGCATCGTGAAACCAGTCTCCAGTTAAATCAAAAATTGCATTAAGATAGCCTGAAGGCACCTTTCCTTGCAGTGAAGATTTTTGATTAAGTAGCTCTGACATCTGCAAAAGGAAGAAGTCAGGTTATGAACTACTTCATATATATTCAAATCAAAAATAAAATCACAAAAGAAAAAGTCAATATGTGAATCACAAGCCTTAACTTCATAACTACATGCAGAATTTGAAATAAATTGAGCAAGTTTGTTTAAAAATAAAGGAAAAAGAAAAGGAAATTATATTAGATCAATTAACTTTATGCCCTCACAGTTAAAAGGTCTGCAATTTTTGGGGAATAATGTCATCAATAGAACCCTCTAAAATTATCTTCATAACGCTTGCCGTACCTGAAATATTTTAGCTCTATAAACCTGGCACTAGTATTCTACTTTTTTCCTTGCATTTCTTTTGTTGCTATAACATCTTCCAAAGAAACTTTAACCACTAAATAATCATTAGTCATTACATAAAGTTACCACTTATAGCGATTTGCTACAATTATTGACTGTCAATATATTAGTTTATATTCTAGATATCTAGACATATTAACTGTCTCATCTAATCTCATATATGTACACACACGCATGCGCACACGCACGCATGCACGAATTGTCAACTTCCCAACAAAATAACTTCATGCATTAGCATTCTTAACCTTAACACTAGGACCAGAATGAACAATAAATTTCCAAAGCATTATCCAATTGCAAATTGAAATGCAAAATACAAACAGATGTTCTATGTGCAGATTCTATTCATTCTGTATTAATATAACTCATATATGCTTATTCTATTTGTCCTAAATTTTACTTCTTCAAAGAGTATATTAAAGATCTTTTCTCTTGAAGAAGAAATGCATAATGATGAAATATACCTCTCAAGATTGCAATTCAACCTGCAGCCAGATGCCTAGAATATCGAGAAGAAAAATGCCAATAACTAATGCTCGTATTAGGCAATAATGTCCAAGACCAACACATGGTGAAAGGAACATATCTTGAAACTTTGCAATGGGATTCTCAAAAGCAGACTTGTAATCAACCAAATAGTGCTTTTGAGATAATACTGAGTGCAACTAATTTCCCTCCAATATTCCCAAATATCCTCCATATCCCATAAAATCCAATCATACAAGAACTGCAAGGTGATGCAGCAAGCATTTTTAAGCCTATTCCTAGTCAATTTACATTTGAAGTCTAATTAAGAATTTAGAATAAGTTCCAGTTCTCCTTTAAATTTCAGTTTTCCTTTTGTAGTTAGGATTTATATTTAGTAAAGCAAATAGAAATATTTTCTGTTTACCTAGGATTCCAATTTAGTTAGTATTTTTATTTTCCTTGTAGAATTAGAATTAGTGTTAGCTAGTATAGAAAGACAGCTTTATTCAATATTGTATGGTTCTATTTCAAATTCAAGGGTTTTCTTTAAACCTAATTCCAACTACGATCAACCTTAATCCTAGCCCTATTTGTTGAGATTTAATTGCCTAAACTCTTCTGCTGTGTCAAGTGGTATCAAAACAAAATATCCTGCAAGTATTCTTGGACTTTTTTACTGTTCTTAAACCATGGTTGGTAGAGGTAGAGGCCAAGTACAGGCAACAAGCCCCAAAAACAGAGATGGTTGAGATATAGAGGATGATTGAGGACTTGACCTGGCTGTATGTTGTGTACAAGCATAATGGCCAATTTCATTTATCTCCAAGCCCCTAAGGCCCAGGAGTCGGCAGCTTCATGCTTGTGAGAGAGAGTTATTGGCTATTACTTTTGCAGTAACTAAGTGGAGACACTACTTGGAGTCAGGTCCTTTTATAATTAAAACTGAACATGAAAGCACCAGGCATTTGCTGGATCAAAGGTTAAACAATTATATCTAAATGAGGGGCATCAATAGACTCTTGGGGCGGACTATATTATCCAATACAAGAAGGGTAGTGACAACAAGGTAGCTGATGCATTATCCAGAAAGTTTGAATCTGCAGGGTCTTTCCACTTGCTGGCAGTTAGTAGCTTTTCCCCTAGTTGGGTACAAGAAATCATAGATTCATATGCTAGAGACACTACCATTTAGGAGTTACTTATTAGCCTACATATCAAGCCAAACTCCTTCCCAAATCACACGCTATCAGGGGGAATAGTTAGATACAAGGGAAGGATAAGTGGAAGCATCAATAATCTAAGGCAGTAGCTCCAATCTTTATGTCATGAATCTCCTGCAGGGGTTTCATTCTTGCATCAAAGGAACACTACAAAGATAACAGCAATCCTTATACTTGCCTAGTATGCAAAGGTCGATTATAGAATGGGTCGGAGCATGTGATGTCTGTCAGAGGTGCAAAACAGAGCCTCTGCCTTATCCAGGGCTGTTGCAGCCATTGCCAATACCAGCAGCTGCTTGGGTGGATTTAACCATAGATTTCATAGAGAAACTTCTTAAGTCTGGGGGCTATGATACTATATTGGTGGTGGTGGACAGATTCTCAAAAATGGGCCATTTTATCTTCTCACTCACCTTTCAACTGCAGCTACTGTAGCCAAAGTTTTTTTGGATCAGGTTTTTAGACTTCATGGTATGCCAAGTTCCCTAAAAACTGACAGAGATAAACTGTTTACTGGACTTTTCTGGCAAGAGCTAATGAAGTTACTTGGGGTTAAACTACAATTTTCCTCTGCATACCATCCTCAAACAAATGGGCAGACTGAGAGGCTCAACAGGTGTTTGGAATCCTATTTGAGATGTATAAGCTTCCATAATCACAAGACTTGGTCCAGATGGTTAAGCCTAGCAGAATTTTGGTATAATTCCTCTTACCACAGTGCCAACAATATGAGTCCTTTCCAGGTAGCGTATGGTACTCTTCCTAGGCTACCAGTCATTCCTTCTATCAGTACTCCTATAGCAGCAGCGGAAGAGTTACTGCAACAGAGGGAATCTATCAATTCCTACTTGAAGGATCAGTTGGCTATTTCAAAAAAAAAAAAAAGGATGAAACAATATGTTGATCAGCACAGAATTCCTAGAGAATTTGCTATTGGGGATATGGTTTATCTGAAAATTCAGCCCTATAGGCAATTCACCTTGGCTGTGAGGAAGTCAATCAAACTCAGTGCTAAGTATTATGGTCCATTCCCAATAGTAGAGGAGATTGGGGTAGTGGCAACAAGCTTCAACTACTAGAGGGTTGTCAGGTTCATCCTTTTTTCCATGTATCTCTGCTCAAGAAAAAAGAAAGGTGATCACGTCATATCCTCTCGTATGCACCCTTTCAAGATGGAGAGTTTTTGATTAAGCCAGAACGGATTCTGAATTCTAGAACTGTTTTGGTGGGCAATAATCACATTTCTCAACTGTTGGTGAAATGGAAAAACTTAATCTTCTGTGGATGCCACATGGGAAGACAGCAATTATCTGCAACAGCAGTTTCCAGATTTTTTTCATTCTTGGGGACAAGAATGCAGTCAAGGAGGGGTATTGTTGTGTATAAACGTAGGGGTAAAAAGGGAAAGAATTTAGTTAGTTAAATTGCAGGGTATGGGTAATATATAGTTAGTTATTACAGCAGTAAAATAGACAGCATACTGTAAAGAACATTCTCTTTTGGCTGGTAGTACACCTCAGCTGAGAGAATGTTTCTCTACATGTAACAAACCTCATGATTGAGGGGGGACCATGTTACGTATGAAAAAAGGGGTAAAAAGGGAATTACAGCAGACGGCGGTTAGTTATCTGCTGGAGAATAAAAGTTAGTTAAATTTCCTTTTATTTTGTACAGCTGTAGCACATGCCTCCTTGGCTTTACGCACAGCTCGGCTTTTCTCTTTGCTATATTATGTAACGTCTCACTTTTGGGACCACTACTGAATTAATGAAATCATTCCTATCTTCTGTTAGGATTTCTAGTAAAGGATCGAGTAATAGGGCGATTAACAAAGAAGTCTAATTCAAGTAATCTTCCCTTTCCCTTCCCTTTACCTGAATTCTTTGGTCGACCTATTTTTGTGAGATAATTCAACTCATTAAAAGGGAGACTAAAACCTTAGAATTCTTAAGAGAGAGCTCCGATCTCAAAATTGATAAAAATATGACTTATTTTATTAATTAATTTTTGTCTCTTTAAATAGAGATTATAGCCCTAAAAATCCCATTAAAATAGGAATTCTCTTTTAACTAGGAAACTAAGGAATCCTATTTAACTATGAAAGAAATAAATCTGCAGAAATAAATCCAATAATTTAGGAATCTTATCTAACTAAAAATCTGCCTAAAATATCTCTAATTATTTTCATAACATTTTTCTCCTATTAATTAGGAATTCAAAACCGTAACATTACTCCCTCCATAAAAAAATGGAACTTGTCCTCAAGCTCAAATTAAGTAACCTGGAACTACCCAAAATCTACAGGATTTGTTGGGCCAGCATCACCATATGCCAATTCGAGCCAAAATAATTTT
Source organism: Hura crepitans (assembly GCA_948208565.1). Classification (NCBI taxonomy): domain Eukaryota; kingdom Viridiplantae; phylum Streptophyta; class Magnoliopsida; order Malpighiales; family Euphorbiaceae; genus Hura; species Hura crepitans. The sequence continues at coordinate 88 of CANXYI010439788.1, read as the reverse complement.
TTACACCGATGTGTAGACGAATATGGTTCGTCACAGTTGTAGCACAGCCCTTTAGTCCTTCATTCTGCCATCTCAGCATGTGATAGCC
>CANXYI010439744.1:0-18887 GCA_948208565.1 Hura crepitans | reverse complement strand
CGTGAGGGGCAGTGGCCCAAAGCGGACAATATCTGCAAGGGGGTGACAGGGGCGTTACAATTGGTATCAGAGCTTGACCCTCCCTAGTACGGTATGACAGCGAGGACGCTGTGTCCTAAGGTGGGGAGGACCATGCTTAGGCGGATAGGGGACCTATCCCATATCGGAATGGAGGGAAAATGGTGGTATCCCTTACAGATGCGTTTTGGGTAAATGCGTGGTTCGGATTCCATCGGAAGTCCGAGGTTAAACGTGTTTGGACAAGAGCAGTACCAAGATGGGTGACCACTTGGGAAGTCCTTCCCTTTACCCAAGAACAAAATCGTGAGGGGCAGTGGCCCAAAGCGGACAATATCTGCAAGGGGGTGACAGGGGCGTTACAGCTAAGGTGGCAGCTAGTGAGTAACATCACTATGCTATAGAGTGGCTACACTCACCTTTGGTCCATTTAGGGTAGTAGGAGCATGACTAGCCACCTCTTCCCCTCGATCTGGCGGGGTCTACTCAGTCATGATGTCAAAATTGTACCAAAAATTATTATCAACTTCAGACAGTGTTGCTTGACCCAAAACAAAACCCTAAACTCATGCACTTATATATAAGATGCCTAGTAATGCCTAAACCCACTCTAATACCACTAAATGTAACTCCCTCTACCTATTCCTAAAGGAAATAGGCAAAGTGTGCTACTTCTCATGAGGTCACCATCCTTGGATTTCCCCAAGGGCCTTTTGTTTAACACTTAGCCAACTTTGACCTAGCTTATCCATTTTTTTATTTTTGTCTACTTATCCTTTTATTATTGCCTATTTTAGAGTGTTAAAACATCAAATTAGGACTACCAGACATTTAAAAAAAATTGGATAGCATAATAGCTATTCGGGTGAAAAACTCAAAATATATTTGCAAGAAAAACACTTCTAAAGCCATTTACACATCACACCTCACTCCTGGACCCTTTTGGTCCTTTAGAATACCATCAGACATCAGCATACACAACACAGCACACAGGGTCTTAGACCCATAGATACACAGATATACACATGCATATTATATATTGACAACCAAGTTTATATAGATATGTAAGGTTATTAACTTAGGTTTTACTTTACATCCCATAACCCACACTATAACTACTATACATGAGTGCATGTGTACAACTAACCAAAAGAAAAACAAATTATACCCAGATGACTCAAGAGCAACTACATTAGGGCTATCTGAAGCTGAGCAACCCTTAATTTATCACCTATGCATCGAAACATCAACACGTTGAGTATTAACTTAGTGGTGGAATAAACCAAATATAATATGCCATAATGTATGCACACATATGAATGATGCAACACATAACTTACATGCCAATTACCTTATCTTACTATATCCAGTTCATTTATCCAATCAAGTCCATATATTTAATTCATAATCAAGTTCATTATATTTTAGGCTTCTAACAGGCAGACAATGCTTTAAGACACCAGATAATAGGAACTATCTTGTGCAGTGGCCTATATTTTAGACCTTGATAGCTACACCTACCTCACTCGATATCAGGGATCAGTCTGTAGACCTCCTAATATAGGACTGATAGATAGTAGGGATTAGTTTGTAGACCTCCCAATATTTGCAAATGGGATAATAGGGATCAACCCCGTGGGACCTACCAATACCCCGAATCATATCACCAAACACCACGAGTGGATAGCAGGGCTTAGCCCTGTGGGACCTCATAATATCCACAGACAACCAATGGGTAGCAAGGATCAGCCTAGGTGGACCTCCTAAAACCTAAGAGTGTAGGGTTCATCTTAGAATCTTGATGGCTGCACCCGCCATCTCAAACAGACAATAGTGGCCCTAAGAGGACCAAATTGCCTAGTAGCTACTAACTCCCTAGTTGACTGGTCAACCATCTAGTGGTTGTCTAATTGATGGGCCAAATTACTATGTGAGACTGTTATTCTTAACATTATTAATTCTTGAGTCTAGTGTGTCACTAAGTTACATACCATGCCAAATTGCACACAAAATATCATAATTTGCCTATCGTCACAAAGTTACTATACATTTAGTCAGTTTACGAAACTGTTACTATTCATTTGGTCAATTTCAAGTTCCATGCCTTTCATGATTCAATCCATACTAACTCCAAATTCCATCATTTCCTCACATGTCCATTCATACGGCATATTCACACAACAAGGTACATATTTATGCCATTTTCTAAGTCATTACCTCACCATAACATACATATCCACTTAAGCCATTATTTCACCCATTTTTGATGCCATATATGTTAATATCATTATCCATATTTAATCATGATTGACACACTCCATTTACATGTCAATTTCCTACCTAACATGCTATATACATATTCATACACACTATGTTACTTCACACACACCATTTGGCCAAAGCACACACATGTATATACACATGGATTCCTTTCTAATTTATCATATAAAACCTATTATTTTAAGTCTATTAACATTACTAAAACACCATTTTACCTTATTATCACACCTAACCTCATGAACACACAATTCCATATAGCATAATTGCACAATTTCATGACAATTCTATAGACATAGTATATTTTAGTCTATTTGACATACCTAGGGTGTGAAAACACCCTTTTCCCCACCACTTGGAGGCTTGTATGCTTGCTCTCTTTTAAGGGTTTCTTTGACACCTAAACATACACAATCCACCTTTAGAAAATTTCCTAAAAATTTTATATAACTCCCAATTGAAATCTAAGACCATGGGTAATCTTATAATACCTTAATCTACCTAAACCAAAAATAAAAAGTGAATTAGAAACACTTACTGAAGAAAATGTCACTATTCATTCAAGTGTGAGATCTCTCAATCTAAGCTCTATTTCTCACTTCTGTCAGAAGATTTGGCTTATAGAGACTGTGGAGGCTAATATTCATATAAATTTTATGGGTTTTGGTAGAGAGAGGACAAAGAAAAATGAAGAAAAAGAATGGGCAAGAAGAAAGAGTGGCATCGAATTTTTAGGGCAAGGAGGAGTAAGATGACTCCTTTACACATGTGGCCTATGCACATGTGTAACCTTTTATATAGGGATAAGTGGGTGGCCTTGATTGCGACACGTGGCGATCCAATAACTCATATTCTCTCTATGCCTTTTTAAGCTTTATAAATTCATAAAAAATTCTCTGGACCTCCAAAAATACTTATTTTAATTTTAAAAATCCTTGATTAGTGTCACTAAGGCCCATGTAAAATTTGAAGTCCAAATTTTACAGTTGACTTTTTGACACTATTCACTCACTAAAATAAAATATTTAGAAAAAATATCAAACGACCTCAAAAAAATTAAAATTCCTTCTCCATCATAATCATTGGAATTTTTGAAGTTCAGCGTATGGCATTTTTGAGTTCGTCCAGGCACATCTCGGGCCTGTCCTGGCACAAACTCATTTTATCTTGTCATGCACTTATTCTAGACCTAAAATGATTTATTAGTTCTGCTAAATTTTTAAATTCATTCATTTTACCCATTTCCAAGCCCATTAAAGTTTTATGACCAATACGCCCCTTTTTAGCCTCGTTGCAATGCCTTGCACTGCAGGGAGCATCACTCGGGCCCAAAAGGTATTATTCATATGACTTTGACTTATAAGCATTACATGATAGTACTCGAATCTAAGGTCGACTTAGGGAAGACACCCGTTCCTTTAAGTTAGTCAAAAAGATCATCGATCCATGGTAAGGGGTACTTATTCTTGATTGTGACTTTGTTCAACTGCCTATAGTCTACACACAATCTCAAAGAACCATCTTTCTTCTTGACAAACAAGACCGGTGCTCCCTAAGGAAAAACACTCAGTATAATAAAACCTTTGTCAAGGAGGTCTTGCAACTCAACCTTGAACTCTTTCAACTCTACTGGAGCCATCCGATATAGAGCTATAAACACTAGTGCTGTGTTTGGCATAACCTCAATCCCAAACTCTAACTCTCATTCTGGTGGCAAACCTGGAAGCTCATCTAGGAAAATGTCTCTGAACTTTGCTACTACCAATATCTCACTTGCTTCTGATGCTTCCTTTTAGTTGTTAACCATATAAGCATGATAGGCTTGACAACCCTTTCGTATCAACCTTTTAGCTACAACTGCTGACACTATGTTACTTGTGCAATCCGAACTTTCACCTCTTACTATCACTACTGACCTATCATCATTTAACAATGTAATCCTCTTTCTCATGCAGTCCACCATGGCATGATACTTAGACAACTAGTCCATGCCTAAGATAAGATTAAACTCGTTGGATGGTAATTCAATGAGATCCGCTGCGAAAACATGTACTTATACTAACAAAGGATAGTTTTTATAAACCTTGTTTACTATGATGTGTTGTCCAATCGGATTGCTAACCATCATGTTGAAACCAAGGTCATCTGACTTTAACCCTCGATCTAAAACCCATGCTATGCATATATAACTGTGTGTGGACCCCGGGTCTATTAGTGCTAAAGTAGGTTAATCAAAGATATGGAATATACCTGCTATAACATCTATAGCCTCTGCCTTTTCATGTGCTCTAATGGCATACTACCCTGTAGTAGCTCTACACTCTGACTTGTCTCTTTAGCTTGCCCTAGCTCTATTCCTAATCTCTCTCTCGTCTCACCTCTATGATAACTCTTAGAGCCTCTTAGGATAATCTTTCCGGAGATGATCTCTGGTGCCAAAACTCTAGCAAACATCTCGTAATGTCCTCTAACATACACCTTTATGCATCCTGTGACAAATCTCACACTCTAGTGTCAGAGCACTACTTGCTATAGATCTAGGACACCTGAAGCTTATGTCTATTGCCTAAACTGTGATCTAGATCCCTAGCCTGATCCTTAACTGTACTTATGTTTCCTATCTTGCCAATTCTTAGACTATTGACTTTTCTACTTCTTGTCTGAGTTATTCCTAGAACTGTCCTGTCCTTGGTTATATAACCATTTCTTGAAGCTAGCTCACTTCTATTTCAACTGCCTAATCATCTCTATTGTTTGACATACATCCATTAAAGCTAAGAAGTCTCGAATCTTCATCTGGCTGACCTGATACTTAATGTCCAAGTTTAGCCCCTTTTCAAACTTCTTACAAATGTCCTTTTTTGTAGCTATAACTTCTTACACAAATCGAGGACCCCCTTATGCTACTGTGGTAAGAGCATTTCTCTCTACCTCCTCTTCCTCATCTTGGGTAGTACTGCAACTTATCTTTATGCCTCAAGGTAGGAAAGACAGATTACAAGCCACCACATGTAAAGTATAATGATGTAAACATTCTACACACTATAATACTTTTGTGTAACCCATAGGTTTAAAGGAAAGCCTAAATCGAGGCTCTGACACCACTTAAGTGCGACGCACGCCACTCGTTCCACACAGTGGACTAAATAGCAGACACGCACAATGCATAATAGTATCCAAAATCAGTATACAAAAACCCATCCTAATAAAAACTTTTTATTACTTAAGACATTTTAAAACTCAAGAAGATGTAAAAATGTAAAAATAGTTTTGGCACGCATTACGAAGTAACTAGTGAGGTCATCATGTCGAAATTCTAGCAGTATAACAGCTGTACTGGGACACTTTCCCAAATAGTACTTATTTAAAAACACTTTTATAAATAACGGTACAATAATTTCTCAACCACCTAGGTCCTCCTAACCCTCTAAAGTCATCAAAATGACATATCACATACAATAGAGCCTCAGGCTCATTAAAACATTATATAAATACTCAATGGGGACTCAGGCACCCTCAGCAACACTCATCACATGCAAAAGCAATAGATATCATACAAGTCATGCAATGTAATTTAAAACATTGTATTAAGAGTTCACAAAACCATTTAACACTTAAAGTTACAAAACCAAGTTGGTTTACATAGATTAGGCCTAATCCCTCAATTGGATCACAAAAGTACTATAAATGCCATTACATTATTATACATTTACAAAAGAAACAAAATATACCTAGAGGGCAATTCTTTGCATCTCCTATGGTGTAGAGCCTTTGACTCTAATATGTACTTTTCTTTAACCTACATATTGCAAAGACAAGCAAAGTACTAAGCATAAAGCTTAGTGGTTAATCACTTTAACATGCACACTTATATTTAATCAAACATGTATTAGTAGTATATATTATGTTGATATAACTTACATGTCACACAACATGTATTAATCACATGATATAACAATACATGTTCCTATACATTGTAGAGTAAGCAACAGGCTTAAAGACATGGTCATCAGATAGTCAACATAACAATCCACATGATATAAACTCGCGTATGTATTTTAACATGTACGTATAACCTATAAACACATAAGATGTATTCACATGTTATACTTTATATATAGGCCATGAAAACGAGATCATATGTCAAGTTAACTACTTTATCATTAACCATGATAGTTATTAGTTTAATTAATGGCCATACAATCAAGACAATTGTCCAAAGCTAGATAACGGATACACAGTACCTTGCTTGAAGTCTCACAGTATCATGTCCGAAGGCTTACAGTATTATACCTAAAGGAAAGTGGTCGTCAACACAATAAAGTGACCTGTAGGTCTCATACCAGAAGGTATGCTAATAGTTGCTAATATCCTAGTTGATCAATCAACCTATCCAAAACTAGTTTGTCTAGTGGTATAGGTATAACTAAACTAATCATGTTCTGCCATTTTAGTCATTATTGACAAAGATAAAAATTATTACTTATTTTAACATATGCATCACGTGTTTATACTTATTACTATGTACACATATTAGATAGGCTAATAGCATATAACAAGTCCTGTAACTCACATTCGTGTCATGTATCTTAAAAACGAGTTATGTAGCCAACTTAGACTTATATACATACATCGACACATAAACATCTCATTTTTACTTTTACACACACATACACACTAACACACGCATTATCATCACATTCATGCCATACTTAAGTATAATCAACCATTACTCACTCGAGTACATAGCTTGGGTTGCACGTATGGACAGTTCAAGCATATGGCCACATTTTAGGTAAAACCACTTATCAAGACTCTCTATGGGCATTACATGGCTACAACACATGTTATTTCATATCTTCACACTTCATAAGCATGGATTTAGATCATAAAACATGTCCATGCACTCAATTTCTCAATATAACATGATTTAACCACTTAGCGTATCATACTCAAATTATATGACTACTAAGAATCACATATGAGCACGACACTTATAAGTTACATCTAATCACTAGTTATAGCATTCCTATATATATTACAATGCATATATCATGTAGGTTAGGAATTTATCCATCTCATTTACGGTATGGTCACATCATGCCAAAAATGGCATTTTATCGATATTATGTTTTATATAGCATATATCATGTGCACATAGCATTTCACATGTCCAAGTGGAATTTGGCCATCCTCAAAGTCCCATACATGCACATGAATCTCCACACAACATTGGCTATGCCATTAGTATTTCATAAACCATCTATGTACTCATTATGCCTAACATATAACATAAACACACATATATGCACATACACCTTCTTAAGGCCATTTGGCCTCCACATATGCACACACATATCATGCATTTACTCATACTTAACATACATTACAACAATTTAACATCCCAATCCTTTTTATTGCATTAAATTCTATTAAAATACATTAAAGGCAAATATTACATATTATGTCAAATTTGCACATAATCATTTATTCATGCATTTAAGATATATTAACATGATTACATATACTTAATGACATCGTGTGGTATTCCTGAAGTTGTCTCACACTTTTCCTTTACCCCGGGAATCTTAGATTAACGTTTTGCTTATGAGTTTAGACAGTCAAGATTTAGCAAAAATCATACAAAATCACACAGGCTCCAAAAAATCAAAACGAGGACATTAAATGACTCTTTGGCATATAATAGACATGGGAAAGATGTTGAAACTCAAAAATTCTTGCTCAAATGGAAAATGGCCACTCTTCACCTTAGGTTTCTCTATGCGATTTCTCCCGAACCTTTTCGCCAAACCAAGAGATTTTGGTGTCTATGGAAAGCTCTCGACATGATTTTTTTATCTATGACAATTTTTGGTGGTGGGTGATGTCAAACGAAGAAGATAAAGAGAGGAGAGGGGGCTGGTATTGGTGCTGGCCAAGAAGGAGAGAAAAAGAAAAGAAAAGAAAGAAAGGAATAAAAATGAGAAATAATAAATAAATTAGGTAATTATAGTTTTTGAGTTACTTAATTTTTTCTTCCTTTTGGGTTTATGTCTACCTCTCTCAAGAATCCAAATTAAACAATTAACACCTCTAAAAGTTAGATAAATAAAGGTTATACAGATCACCAAAATCTCGAGTTCGAAAAATGAAGGGAACCGGGAAAATCAACATAATTACTCAATTAAAAATTCAAAAGAATTACTTCCTGATATCTAAAAATTCCAATTCCAATGCCAATAGACTCATCATAATATTTAAGTATCAAGTAGTATAATTCTTAAATTATTTTGGGCAATTTTTTATTTATTTTACGATTTAGCTTTGCCTGTGGCACTATTCATAGGACATTATCGCAAAATTCTTGTTTATCATTTTTAGCCATCCAAAATGACTTCAGATTGACTTCAAACTTGACCCAAAATTCTCTCATAATTGATATTCCCTGATGGACTACTTAGTGTGACTTGAGTTTCTAAAAACACTATTCATCTCGAAAAGTACTATTCACGAGAGTCGGGATTTTTGGGTCGTTACAGTACTGAACTATCCCACAGTGAACTGCCTCTTCCTCTGGAAGAAATCCCTCTTCTCTTACATCTTTTCTTCCATGTCATATGCAGCTAACACGAATACTGCAAAATCTTTCTCCTTGGGGCTCGCTATCTGCATTCTCAGCTCTACATTTAGCCTTGTTAAGAACCTCTTACATTTCTCTTCCTCATTGGGGATGAACTCTTTAGCATACTTTAGTAATCTAGTAAAATCTTTTTCAGACTCTGATACAGTCCTTCTTCCCTGTTTTAAGTCAAGGAATTCTTGTCTTCTCTTATCCTTGTAGGAGTCAGGTATGTATTTCTTCCTAAACTCCATCAAGAAAAACTCCCAAGTCAGGTCTAGAGGTGTTTTCTCCTCTTGATAGTGTTCCACGAATTATAAGCTTCTTCCTGAAGAAGATAAGTGGCACACTGAAAATTTTCTACTTTTGTATAATTTAACTGCTCCAAAACTCTAAGTGTCATGTCTAGCCAGTATTCCTCCCTAAGAAATCAATAGCTCCCATCTTCTTTAACCTTTCTAAAAGAGTTTTTTATAGAGGAGATGGTGATAGAGGTGGTACTAGAGCTGGAAGAGGTGGAGGTGGAGCATCAACAATAGTATGTCTAAGCAGATTCACTATCTATTGTAGCAAAGTAGGAGATACTTCTACCTATTATTGACTAAGCTCTTGTGGTTATAGTTGTTGTGAAACATCACTAGGTTCAGGTATTGATGCATTGTGTAGCCCTTGTATAATAGTAGGTGTAAAACTAGCCACTTATTCAGCCCCTTATTTGGGTACCTGATCAACCATATGCTTACTACAAAAGAAAGAACTTATCAGCCTCATACAACACAATAGTTCAGAGGAATTGAAACTTACACAGTTGCACTCATGTACTCTACCTAGGAACATTAAACCTATGCTCTAATACCACAAAATGTGACACCCCTTACTAGATTCCTAAAGAAACCTAATAAGCGGTGCACTTCTTGCTAGGTCATCCATCATAAAATTTCTCCCATATTTATTCATTTAACTTTTACTTATTCTATAATATTGAGCTCTACCTGACTCCAAATTTAGTCCTATCTAATCTTATACATTCCTTAGGGTCATTCCATATAACTCATGCCAATATTGGTTAAGTAGAAATTAGTCAAGTTTTTTCTTAAAATCGATAGTATAATGGTTGTCCATGTCACTATCTAAAAAGTTAAACATGTAAAAACATTTTTATAACACATTTCCATAACTTCTGGACCCTTCTGGTCCCCTAAGTATCAACCTAACATCATCATTCTATCAAAAATTAACATAGGCCTCATGCCATAACCAAGAAAAATCATAAAGTAGAGCCTCAAGCTCACACATCATCACTAAAAGCCATACATTCTCAAAAGGATTGATAACTTGCTTATTATAACACAATTTGTACTTATATAATTACATTACTTGTATAAAACTGCCATTTCCCACCTAAGTACATAGAGTGTAAAACTATACATGATTTACATTAGCAACCTTCTGATGAATAACCTCTGAACTTTACAATACGCTTCACGAAGCTATGTCTCTGTTCTGGTTACCTACACACCAAGATAGGTACACTAAGTATATAATATACTCAATGGTGAACTCAACCATTTAAATTATGTTAGGTAGTTTATCCATGCATATATAGTCATAATATTAATTTAGTCGAGTTATTAGGTTTAATTTACAATAATTATGTGCAAAATTACCAAGTATCAGTTCATGCCAATAAATCATTCATTTAATCATTACCAACCAAGCCAATTATAGTTTTAACTCATTATTTAAAAGTAACATGTATAATTTTTACTAATCAAGTCGATGAGTACTACACATGTAAAATTTCCAAAATACACCTAAGTGCACATTCTGCAGTATTATTTAGCTAATCATGCTCAATTATACATTTTAATACTTATTGATTCTTATTTAATTCATATGTTTTTTCTTTAATTAATTCCAATGGCCCAACTAGAAAGATGACATTAACATACATTGGACCTAGAGGGAATAAAATAGTGCAGTGATCCATATTTTGGAACCTAACCACTACATTGGCCTGATTGAGTCATAACACCTAAGGTGCAGTTAACATGATAGGGTTTGTCTAATAGACTGGTTTGTCTAACAGACAAGTATAGTGGCCCTTTAGGACCTTGGCCACTATGCCGGCCTAATTAAGGATTAGTGATAGCATAATTGTGTTTGCCTAGCAGGTTGGTCTATCCAACAGACTAGTGCAGTAGCCCTTTGGGACCTACGGCCCTACACTGGCAAAATTGAGTAACTGGCATTAAGTGGCAAAGGTAGACAATTATTTATCTAATAGACTAGTACAGTAGCCTTAATGTGGACTTAGGTCGCTATACTGGCCTTGCCTGAAAATCAAACAGTGTAATAGCCACCTAAATTCCTAAGTTGACAGGTCAACTCATCTAGTGGGTGTCTAACTAATGGGCTATGTAACTCAATTTATGTTCATTTCTTCACAAATTAACTTCTTATAATATTTAAGAATGAAAAATAATCAGTTAGGAATTTTATTATACAATTAAATTTTTGCTCGGTCTAGTATGGCCATAATTAGGTTGTACTATGTAAATTCTAAAAAGTATTTTCAAGTATTGGAATTGCCAAAAATTAAGGTATATTATGCTCAAATTTATTCCATAATGAGTTCTCAAATATTTACCATTTACTGTCCAGTGGTATTTTTGATTCAGGTAATGGTCAAACTAGATAGTTATAGGTTATGTCGTCAAGTTTTCAATAGGCTTTTCTAGGTTCATTTCTCAATAGTTTTTTAGTGTAGTTTTCATCATTATTTCCACCATGTTCATAAGCCCTAAGCCATACAACCCATAGGCCATTTACAAGGCCAAAACATAGGCTCAAAAGCCATTTCATGTAATCACAAGTCATAGCCCTTAAAGGCACACTACAATCCAAAATTTCAAGTCCTTTCTTAAGCAAGTTGAGGTTCTTTTTACATGCCAATTCTTAACCACATTTCATGCCATTTTGACCATATGTATTAGACTCATTTCATGCCATCTAAATTATGCCAACATGCTCATACTATTATACCTTATCACACCTATACATAACACACATGTTATTAACATTTTCATGCCAATTTAGGTGTTTGTACCTAGCATATGTCTTGACAAAAGTTTGATTCACTTTTGTACACATATTATTCAAGCCATTTCATGTCTATCATCCTAGATGTTAGAAAACCTATTCATTTCATACAATTTACCAAAGTGTACATGGCATTCTCATAACTATTGTTCTTGGATATAGTGATTATATAGGCCTTAATTAAGAATTTCCTTATATCCATCATACATTCAAGTTTTCATTCATAACTTAAACACATTCACATTCAGACAATTTCACTTTCATGCTACTTAAAGTAATCTGTGTCCATTGTATGTCTTGACCATTACCACATTTAAGTCAAACATACATAAAATAACTCACACTCATTAACTTTCAACATAATCTATTCATATAACTATCCCAAGCAACCCAAAGTCACTTTAAACCCATATGTACATTCAATCTACCCCTTATTACCTCTCGACTAGTAAGCATTTGAACACCATGACAAGCCAATTCCCATTACAACAAGTCAATTAACATATATTTAGATTATGTTCCTTAAGGATTCATTCAAACTCCACTTATAACCACAAAAACACTAATATATAGCCATTCTTTAAGTCACTTTCCAGCCATAAAAAATCAAGGGCATGAAGTGAATGCTAAAGTTCACTTATCTCTCAAAGAAAGAGTTAAATTGCACTCCCTAAACTTGAAGAACCCTCATGAAAATAGCCCTAAATTCTAACCCTTTAACCATCGTAGCTTTTTCTTCCTTCCATTAAGCCCTTTTTACTTCAATGTCCCTCTAAAACCATGTAAACACATCCTCTTAGATGTTAGGCACCCTAAATACCCATTTCCAACCAAGAAAAATCAAGAAAACTAAATGGAAAACAAGGAACTCACCTTAAACACCCTTATTGGATAATTTTTGTCTAAGAAAATTTAATGAATTTTAACTAATTGTTGGAGTCTCCTTTTCTAGATATTCTTCTTCCCCTAGCTCCCTAGCATCCCAAAATGAATTTAGAAGTCAAGAGCTTGCAAAAATGGTTGAAGAAATTGATGAAAATGGCTCCTAAAACTTACTCTGGTGTCATTTCTTAAACATCAAATGGAGGATATTTTTTTCTTCTTTTCTTTAAGGGAATTATCCATTTTTCAATTGGTTTTGCCATTTGACATGGGCCTTAAGCTAGATGGCATGGTGCTGATAGGTCCCACGACCACTCGAACCATGGCTCAATTTTTGGCAAAACTTTAAAAATTCACCAAAATTCACACGAACCTCAAAAAATTATACCATTTATTTGAAAATTCATATTTTAATCCCCTCTACATGCTTGTAAATTTTTGTGGCCAAATTCCATCGATAAGATATTTTTAGACTACCTCAATTTATGTGTCAACCTAAAAAATTATAAGAATTTGCAAACAACTTTGAAATTCAAAAATTCTTTCACCAATGAACTAAGTGGAATTTTTGAGCTTTAAGGTCCTATATTTTTGGGTCCATTGGAGTGCATCTCGGGTCATTCCTAGCTTGAAAAGTTTTTATTACGTAGATTAATAGCCTTCAGTCTAAAATGAATTATTGGTTTTGCTAAATTTTTAAATTTTAACTTTTTCATTAGTTTAAAGCATCTCAAGTTTCATAACCATTGCTGCTGCCTCAATTTTTGTGTAAGTGACTTGACACCCTGAGCATATTTCCTAGACCTAGTGGCACTATTCACGAAGCCTTGAAATACGGGCATTACATCCATATTACCTTTGGATGTATAAGAAGTAAATTGTGATATTTAAAGAATCTAACAAGTGCAATTGTACATCCATAAATCGAGTCATTGATTAATTATTATAGTATGACCTAACAATTATCCATAATTCCATAAGAATCGACGATAATTGCCCAACTCTTGTCTCAAGGAGATTGGCCTTTGTTAAAATACATTTTTAATATGACTTTTGATTACGAAAACTTAAATCCACTTTATTATGAAAAAACACAAATTAATTATGTAAAAAGTCATTTTAATATGAGATTTGGGCTTTAGCATGTAAAACAAGTTGTTAAACTAATTATTACAACCCAAAATAAACTAAAAGATAGAATAAGTACAAAACTAAAAGAAATAAAGTAAAGCACTTGAACGGTCTCATTTATACGTCATTTAGTCCGTGCAGACTCTATATGGCACTAGCTAATGTCCATGCAGACTATGGCTTATAATGGATATTATATCCATCTAAACCTCCATTCCAGTGATGGAAGTTACTTGTATAGAACTCAAAAGAAATGGTTTAACAATACCAGATAAAAGATTCATATAAAATCATAAAGAAGATAAGAAACAAAAATGTATGATAAAAAATTAGAAATCAAAGATAATATCTATGTAGACTACATTCCTTGTGAGAGAGAGTCTATGCGGATTTAAAGATAGAATATACAAGAATGAAATAAGATCATTCGTACGAACTACTTTCCTCATGAGAGGGAGTCCATGGGGACTATACAATATTGTTGATATATTAACATGTATTTTAATGAATGAGACAATTTACACAGCATGCTAACATTATAGAATAATACTAACATGAAATACAAGGTACATTAAAGTATGATATATAAGACAAGTAATATACTATTACTGAACATAAGTTCGTGCAGTCATCATATTATATAAATATCAAGAAAGTAAGTCTATGTGGACCTTGTTATGTTTACACTTAAGTCTGTGTAATTAAGTCAAAGACAATGGAATAAATGTGAAGTTATGCCAATTAATTATACATTATGAAGTAGTTTATAATCATTACCTACTCTTATAATCAAAGTGGGAATTTCATAGAATCACCTCGCTTGTAATAAATCCTTGTAGATCATAGGTCCATGAAACAATATATTTAGAAGAGACCTCAGATATTACCTTGTGAATAAACTCTTAAAGTAATAGCATAAGATGTTAAAGTCTAGAAAGAATTATTTTAAAGTGAGGCTAATTGGACTAGTAGAGTGAATCATTTTTAGAGTCCTTTTTTATACTCATGGATGGGTTTATTAGCTGCTATAAATTTAATTCTCAGCCTCCTCCTTTCTCATACAAAAGAAAGGTATTTATGGCTTAGGTTTTAAGAGTTTCCCATATAAAGGAACTAAAATCCTAATAGGAATAGGACTCATAGTTCAAATAGGAAAATCCTGCTTCTAGAAGATTTTACGTCAGTAAGTCCATACAGACTTATACGGCTTAGTATGTGTAGAGCTAGGTTGTATACTTTCTTGCTAGTCTATGGGCTTTACACTAGGTTTGAGCTAGTCTATACAAATATGAACTTAGACCTTTGTTCAAGCAGACCTTGGTCTTTAGGCTTGATAGAGCTGATTAGTCTAGTATAGACCTAGATAGGGGTTATATGTGAGGCCCCTAAAGTAAAGCTATATGGACATACTTCCTAAGGGCTTGTGCCAATTCTTAAGAGCATGTCTCTAGTGATAATCATAGGTCAAAAGGTGAGGTGTCTACAATATGGTAAATTACCTTAATATAGTACCTAATGAAATATTATGAATTTATATCTATAAAATGGAAAGGACTTACATGATGTCCTATTATTAATAACACTATGTGTATATGGTTTTGCTTAATGGCCATTTGAATAATGGTCAAGGTTTAGGTTATGATATATATATAATTGAGTAAGTATTAAAAATCCTTTAAAGGTAAAATCCTTTAAAGGTTTATAAATATGGGAAAGAAGAAATGTTGTGCTATGTATAACAATTATATGTATAAAGTGATTAAGTGGTAAATGTCTTATATGCATAAAATCACATCTTATATAAATAACTTGATAAATGTTTAAGTGTTGACATGTATTGTATAAATCAAGTTAAATAGAATGGAAAAAAATTTTAATTTGATGCTTGTTGTTTAATAATGGCCTAAGTATTTTAATAAACATATAGGTGATGACATAAGTAGATAAAAGCCTGAATTTATGGTATGTGCTTTCCAATATAAAGAAATAAAAATTTTAGTATCAATTTGTGAGTAAAATCACAATATAGAAAATGCAAGACATATGTAAATAATTGAGGCACATGATTTGGCATTTATATGCCAAGGTAAGGGAAATAAAATAATATTCCCCGGTATATTAAATTGACTTGATAATAGTATTAAAATGAATAACATAATACTAAGTTATTCTTATGAAATAAAAGAAATATAAAAATAGCCCATATGAGTAATAATTTATAGATGGATAAGTTAATTGGTTAACTAGAGATAGATAGCAGTTGTTAGGCACATTAGTGCTTGATATTGGTTATGGGTCCACTCATAGTCTGACCTAAAAACCTGTCTTGATGATTTTGGATTTTTTACATGGGTGCAACTACTACTTAGGTCTTATGGGGCCAATGTATGGGTCTACATTAATGTAGTAGCCGTTTAAGTCCTATGGAGCCACTATACAGGAGGATCCCATTATCCATAGATTTTTGACATTCTCATTAATATGGGTAGAATAAAAATAGTCATATACTTTAAATTAAAGTAAATTTGATAATTTATAAACTATATAAACTTAATTATGTAAGTAATGAATTTTGATAAGAATGAAATAATAATATTAATTTTTCATATTAGTTGGTGTATCAATGTACTTATGAGTGGCATATAATTATGTGTATTTGTTTATGAAATGTTAGTGATATGTACATATTAATGATAAGTATTAGTATATTGTGATTATATTAAGAAGTGTTAATTTCTCATATTTAATGATACACACATGGCATGGATTATGACAAATATAATTGTTATAATGGCAATTGATATTAGTATACAATTTGTTAGAATAAATATGTCTATATAACTTCTTGTAATAATTATTTCGATTACATCACTAAGCAATTTGTTTAGCCCCATAATTTTGTTTGCAATGTGTAGGTAAAAAGAATAATTGAGCCATACCTTGAGATATCCAGAAAAGTAAAAGTAGAGTTTTTTTATATTTTGATGATGTATATAAATTGTGTAATATATAAACTATAGGAAGGTGCATTCTTATATTGGTTGTACATAGTTTTGGGCTTAAGCCATAGTGTGTAATATTTTGAAATTCTGTAAATGGGTCTGTAACTATAAATCTAAAAATGCTTTTAACTTTATTTATGCATGATTGATGTCTCTTCTTGAGGTTGAGACTATGTGTTGTTAAGATACTATTGGAGTGATCAGAAGGATCATAGAGTTATGGAAATGTATGAGAAAAATTATAGAAGTGTTTTTCTTGTCACAGGTTACAGTTCAAAATTTTGAATAGTCCTTATTATAGCCGTTATGTTGTCAAAATTTCGGCACAAGGATTCCTAATTTTAGACTTGTAACTTAGCTTTGAAATGATTTTTGGAAAGCAAAAATTTTATATCTGTTCACATAATTGATGAAATGATTTAAATAATAATGAAGTATAAGTTGAGGTCAAATAACATGTTATGTAGCACACCTTAGTTGGTATGGCAATCAACTAGTGATCGGACCAGGTAAGGAGTATCACATTTAGTGGTGTTAGAGTTCTAATTTAGGCGTTCATAGGCAATATAAAAGTGCCATAGGACTTAAGCCTATACATAACATAATTTATTGATACCAAGGCTTATCAATTATTGTTATGGCTACAGTTAAAATGAGTGCTCCATAAGAGGAAGATGAAAGATAGGCTTCTATGTCTATCAGATAGGAGTTTGATAAAGTGGCATCTATGTCTAGGAGTGCTATGAGATAGACATTATTGGTAGCTCAGGGTCCACTAGCCTTTGTAGAAGAGATGCTGTAGCTATTGAGACAGGCTATAGCAGTTGCTCTAATGCCAGCACCATAGCAGCAAGAAATTCCCTTGGCTTTCTAAAAGACTTACTTGGAGAGTGTTAAGAGAATGGAAGCTAAAGATTTTAAGGGAAAAGGTGAAGTGGATTCTAAAATAGTTGAGTATTAGTTAGGTCAGGCAGAGAAAATAATGAAGTAGATGCATTGTACACTAGGTGAGAAAGTGATTTATGCCACCTCTTTACTTAAAGAAGAAGCTTTAAAATGGTGGGATGATTTGATAGAATACAAGTCAAAAGAGGAGTTGACTTGGGACTTTTTCCTGGATGAGTTTTATAAGTACATACTTGAGGATTATCTAGATGATCATAGGCAGTTGTTCATAGACCTCAAACAAGAGCAGAAGTCTATGGGGGAGCATGAGAAAGACTTTTCTATGCTTAGCCTATAACACCCCCTGCCTATTTCCACTAAAAATAGGCAAGACATGCTACTTCCCGCGAGGTCATCCATCCTTGGATTTCCTCAGGGGCCTTTTATTTAACTTTTTTTTATCTCATCTCATATTCCCTTAGACTAAAAATTTTCTTTAATAGCTTTTATGGTCTAAAGTGCTATTACCAAGCATATGACATTCACATGTCTGATCTCATAATCAATTATTATTCAAGTCTGTTAATACATCTATAAACTTGTTTCTTACTATTATAAGTTACTGTGCTAGCAACTTATATAGTAAATACCCCTCTACTCACAATGCCACGCATGAGTGCCCCTACTCGATGATACCTCATAATATAACCATATCATATCTTACCTAGACAGTCATCACCTACACTGCTAATCGTCAACTGCATATCCTCTATACATCTATCACCTGCATATCAAAAACCTGATACGTTGAGTATACACTCAATGGTGAATTTAATCAAACATACTATGTACTCTATTACATGCAAGCACACAAGAACTTATTATGCGTACTTATTAAAATTTTCCTTTATCTTTCCTTAAGCTTTTACCTATAATTATCTATCAAAGTAGTCATTTTATTTTATTCCTTT
>CANXYI010439739.1:0-19346 GCA_948208565.1 Hura crepitans | reverse complement strand
TCTTCTAATACAATTGCATGTGATAAAGGGCTTTAAGTCACTTTTTATCAACCAAAGCCAATTGTTCATATCTATTTCTAGCCTATTCTGCTTTCAATATTTCTGCTTCTAACATAACCTTGAGTGAAGGGACATCAATTTCATTAATAGGACTGCCTCTCTCCTATACACCAATGAATAAGGTGTGGCTTGCATAAATGTCCTGATAGTTGTTTTGTATGCCCATAATGCATAGGGTAACATGTCTACCCAATCCTTATAGGTAATTGTCATCTTTTTCAAAATTTTCTTGACATTTTTATTGGCTACTTCGACTGCCCCATTAGCTTAAGGTTGATATGAGGAAGACTTCTGATGCTCTATCTTATATTTCTAGAAGAGTTACCTAGTCTCACCCTAAAATTGAGCCCTATTATATGAGATGACTTATTGTGGTAGCTTGTACCTATAAATGATATCTCTTTCAATAAATTTTGCCATCTATCTTGCCCCCAATTTATTGAAAGATTCAACTTCAACCCATTTAGAGTAGTAATCGAATGCTACTATTATGTACTTATTTCCTTTTGCTATAAACAACCTTATTTCTCTAATTATGTCGATACCCTATATGTAGAATGGCTATAGAGATGACAAGCTAGTCAAATCATTAGGTGATAGGTGACTAAAGTTCCCATAAATCTAACACTTGTGTCACCTTTTGACAAAGTCATAACAGTCAGTCTTCATGATTAGCCAGTAGTACCCCAATCTCATAACCTTCTTTGCCAAGTTTCTTCCATTCATGTGAGGACCACAGATGCCTTCATTCACCTCTATGAGTATTTTCTAAGCTTATAATTCATCTACACATCTGAGATGAATGCCATCCAATTGCCTTTTGTATAATATTCTTTGGAAGGAAATAAACTGAGTTGATAACTTCTATAGGACCCTCTTAACTTTTTCAACCATGTGTTCTGGGTATTGCCTGATTCCCAATCATGTAGGTAGGGAATCTCCATTTGCTAAAGTACATAGGCCGGTTTCTAATTGTGTAGGTAGGGAATCTCTATTTGCTAAAGTACATAGGCTTAGGCAAATCCTTCTTGGTGAGGTTTGATATTGACATCAAAATGGCTAAGGCATTAGTGAATTGATTTTGTCCTCTGGGGATGTGATGGAAAGTGCATTGATCAAATCCTTCAGATAAATCTATGAGTATCCTGATATAGTTGCTTAGGTTCTCTTCATTGATCTCCCAATTACCTTTCACTTGCTATATGACTATCATAGAATCTCTGTATACATTAATCACTTTTACCCCCAATTGGAATAGAGTTTCGAGGCTGTAGATGCATGCATTGTACTCGACGACATTACTAGTTGCATGAAACTCCAATTTTCTAGCCAGGAATATTCACTCACCTTCTAGATTGTCGATTGGTACACCAATGCTTTCACCTCTCAAGTTGACTACCCTATCAAACAACATTTTCTATCATTCTTGGCAAATTGTCCTTAAGTATTCATTTGGAAATTCAAATTCCTCTTGCTTTTCCTCGATTAGGTGTTGCATTAGAAATTTTACTACCACCCAACCCTTGATCATCCTCTTGGTGACATAGGTGATGTCAAACTCTAGCAAAAGTAGAATCTATCAGCCTACCTTACCTACTAGAGAAGGTGAAGTTTACAAGTACTTGAGAGGATCATGTTTTACTATTGCCTCTATTTTGTATGATTGAAAATAGTGATGCAGCTTTTTGGAGACCCAAATTACTCCTAAGCATATCTTCTCAACTTCTACATACTTTTGTTCATATGGGAGCAATTTCTTGCTTAAGTAGTAGACTGCATTCTCTACCTCAGACTCATCTACTTATGTAATGAAAGCTTCTATAGAGGATTCTTTGATTCCAAGATACAAGATTAAGGACTTTACTGGTCTTGGCAGTCTTAGGATGGGAGGTTTGGTTAAGTATTGTTTGATCACTTGGAAGGCTTTTTTGCAATCTGTGTTTTATTCCTTCAGTTGTCCCTTACATAATAGGTTAAGTATAGGCTCACAAATCGATATGAGTTTAGCTATGAACTGTCTGATGTATTGCAATTTACCCAAGAATCTTTGAACTTCCTTTTCTAATTGTGGAGTAAGCATTTCTAAGATAGCATTTACCATATCCGGATCTACTTCAATCCTATTTTTTGCGGACCATAAATCCTAACAGTTTTCCTAATATGACTTTGAAGATGCATTTCTTAGGGTTGAGCCTCATGTCAAATTGGTCCAACTTTTGGAAAAAATTTGCTAATATTTCAAAGTGCTTTTCCCTTTTGGTAGACTTCACCATCATATCATCCATGTAGACTTCAACTTCCTTATCCATCATATCATGAAAAAGCGTGGTGGCCATCTATTAGTAGGTGCTATAATGCACGTGTTTCGAGGCTCTATGAACAGTGCCACTAGGTCTGAAGATTGTGCCTGGGTTGCTAGGTCACTTATATGTAAATCGAGGTAGTGACACTAATCATGAAACTTTAAGGGGCTTTAATTTGATGAAAAAGGCAAATTTTAAAAATTTAACAGAACCAATAATTTATTTCGGACTAAAAGCTACCCCTATGTGCAATAAAAATTTTACAAGCCATGAATGATCTAGGATGAGCCTGGATAGACCTAAAAATAGTGGACCTTAAAGCTCAAAAATTCCACTGAGTACATTGGTGAAAGAATTTTTGGATTTTGAGGTCGTTTGCAAATTCTCGTAATTTTTTAGGTTGGCATACAAATCGAGATAGTAAAAAAAATGCTTTATTGATGGAATTTGATTGTAAAAATTTATGAATATATAGAGGGGATTAAAATATGAATTTTAAAGTAAACGGTGAAATTTTTTGAGGTCCATGTTAATTTTGGTGAATTTTCAAAGTTTGCTAGAAAATTGAGACATTTTGGGGTGGCTCGAGTGGCTGTAGGACCCACCCACACTTGTCCATTTGGCCTAAGGCCCTTGCCAAGTGGCAAGGGTGACTGACAAGTGGACTTTTCCACTTAAAACAAAAACGCACATTTTCCTCTTGGCTACTAACAAACTGACGCCACTTCAGCCTCCCTCACTCATTTTCATCATCTTCTTCAGCTTAATTCTAGAATTTTTGCTTGCCAAAAAATTATTTTGATGTGTTAGGGAGATAAAGTAAAAAGAATTATAGCAAAAAGAGTCCCCAAGAAGAAGTTAAAAATCCCCAAAGTTTCTTAGACAAAAGTTATCCAGCAAGCAACCAAGGTGAGTCCTCTTGTGGTTCTTGAGTTTTTCCTTGGTTGTTTTCTTGCTAGAATTGGGTGTGTAAGGTGCCTAATATCTGTGGGGATGGATTTCTATGCTTTTGAGGTGAATTGAAGCAAAAAAGAGTTTGAAGGAGGGGAGGAAAGTGTACCGTGCTAGGTTGGCAGTGAGCTTTGAGAGGCTTAAAGAGTGGATTGTCAATTCTTTGAAGTGTAGGGTAAGTGAATTCAGCTATTCACTTCATGCCCTCTAATTTTTAGTAGCTTTTCCTTTGAGCTAGGGATGGTTTGAATGCATGAATTAGCTTGGATAGGTGTTTTCATTGAAGGATTTTAGTGTATGGCATGTGGGAATGTAAATTGCATTGTTCATTAATGAAAAGAAGTGATATACATGTAAATTCTGGTTGTTGGTCAAGAGGTATGTAAGTAGCTAAAGTGTGTTTATGATATTTAAGGCATAGATTGATGGCTTTAGCAAGGATATGTAATGGCATTCTTTGTGAACTAATGGAAATATACATCATTGGCATGAATTGTAAATGTGGCCGAGACCTTGCACTATGGTTGTAATTGTGTATGACTTACTTTGTATGGTCCTAAGTAGTGATTGAAGTTAAAAATTCATGTGCCTTAGACCTATGATGCATGATTTAGTGATTTGATATGTGATAAGTTGTATAATTCATTGTGGCATCAAAATTTAGTGGTGGCTGAGACATAGATGAGCCTTTGTGATCCTAAATGGCATGAAATATAATGGTGTGTATGGAAATGTACTTAGGTTATGGTTGAATGAGTGGTTGTGTAATAAATACCATAGAAGTACATAAATAAGGCTAGAAGGGGGTTAAACCTAAGAGCCATGTTATTGTAAATAAGCATGAAAGTAATGGAACATATGTGAAATGAATATGCCTAGAATAATGTACTTATGTGAGCTATAATAGCTTAGTTCTTAATGGCATAAGGTTATTCAATGTATAACTTAAAATGGCATGTAACATAGGCAAGGAATGGCATGAAAAATTACCTTAAAAGTTGACTAGCAAACAAATATAAAAAGTGACTTGTAACTTTGCCTATAAGGGCTATGGCTTGTACATGAAAAAAAACATGTTCATTTGTATGCCTTTGAGGGCTATGATTTGTAATATATGGAAATGGCATTTTGAGCTATATTGTGGCCTTGTAAATGGCCTATAATTTGTTGGCTTAGGGCCTATGAACTTGATGTAAATTGTGGTGAAAATTTCACTGAAAAATAAGGTAAAATGTACCTAAAAATCTTAATGGGAACCTTGCTACAATGACCTATAATTGTCCTAAAATGACCTCTACTTGAACCAATAAATCCACTAGACAATGTATAGCCTAAAATTGTGAAATACTTATGGAATAAAATCTAACATAATGCATCATAATTATTGGAAATTATACCTTTGAATATATTATCTGATAATCCATCTAGTACAGCTAGTTTGTAGTTATACCAGACCGGGCTAATTTCCAACTATGCTATAAAAATTATAACTGTCTATTTTTTAGTTTATAATATTCAAAAAAGTTAATCAGTAAAGAAATGGATATGGTTTAAAGTTAAATGGATCATTAGATAGACACCCATTGGATGGGTTAACCGGTTAACTTAGGGATCCTTAGTAGCTGCTGCACTATCTACTTTTCAAACAAGGCCGGTAAGTAGTGTAAGTCCCTATTAGGGCCATTGTACTAGTCTATTGGATAGACAACTTTCTATCCTTACCACTTGATGCTAGAGTTGATATTGCCGGTGCAGCGACATTAGTCCTTACGAGCCACAACACTGGTTTGTTGGATAGACCAGTTTACTAGGCAGATATAGCCACTTCATCACTGATTTTTTACATGATGTCGGTGTAGTGACGTAGGTCCTTGAGGGACACTACACTAGTTTATTGGATAGACCACTTTGCTGGGTAGACAACTCCTTATTATTTAGACCTTAGGTGCCAGAATTCAACTGAGTCAATGCAGCAGCACAAGTCCATAATAAAGACCACTGTACTAGTTTATTTTCCCTCTAGATCCAGTGTCTGTCATGGTTATCTCCTCAGATGGGCCAATTGAGACTATTAGATAATATTAATAAAATTGGCATATGGCTATAAAATATGACAAGGGATATTTTGGTAAATTTCCACTACTAATGCTTAAAGGCCTAAAATGATATAGTTTATGCATGTAATAATTAGTAATGACTCTAAAGCATAATTTAAATGAGTTATAGTGATTAATTGGATAATTTACATAGAGAAACACCCTAGGGGTGAAATGATAATTTTGCATACTAGATTTCTAAACTGAACTGGGATATTAGAATAAGACAAGAATAGGAGTAAAATGTATGGATTAACTACTAGACATGTTTTAAATGCTTGAATTCACCACTGACTATTTTTATACTCAACGTACCTATTTTGGTGTGGAAGTACTAAGAATAATGACGTTACCTCGTAAAGCATGTAGGGAGTTCAGAGGTTATTTTGAGAAGGTTGATCATGCATAATTGTATAGTTTTTACACTCTATGTACTTAGGTTAGGAAATGGGTGTGATGTATATAAACAACACGAGATTGTATTTGTTGATATATAGATAGACTATGTTGTAAGTAATCAATGGTTAACTCTTTCATTATATGTATACCTTGTATGTACGATTTGTAAGCCTAAGGCTTTATGTGTTTTTTTGACTGTGGGCTGAGGCCTACGATTACTATTTGATAGATGATGATGGTAGGTAGATATCTAGGGGACCAAAAGGGTCCAAGAGACGTGATAATTTGTTATAGCAATGTTTTATAGGTTGATTAAATTTGGGATAGTGAATCGAGTAGCTGGTACGCTACTGAATTTTTAAGAAAAATCTATCTGTGTTAAAATTTTTCTATAATAGTATAAACATGATAATATGAGTATAAATGGACTATAGGAACAAACTATATAGAGTTTGGAGTTAGATAGAATTAATTAGTACAACCTAAGTAAAAGTTAAACGAATGAAAGTGGGAGAAGTTAGGATGGGTGACTTAGAAGGAAGTGCATTGCTTATTAAGTGTCTTCAAGAATCTAGTAGGGGGTGTAATAGTTTCACCCATGTTCTTTAGTTCGAAAGGCATTACCTTATAACAATACATTCCTCATTCAGTTTTAAAGGCTTTTTTACATTTGTCTATCACTTTCATTAAGATCTACTTATAGCCTAAAAAATCATCGACAAAGGAATACATGGCTGCCATAACTGCACTGTCCACTAGTATGTCAATATGAGGTAAAGGAAAGTCATCATTAATGCATGCTTTGTTTAAGTCTCAGTAATCTATGCACATTTTAACTCTTCCATCTTTCTTAGGTACAGGAATAATGTTGGCTAACTAAGTGGGGAAAACCATCTCCTTAATGAACTTAGCCTAAAGTAGCTTGACAACTTCCTCATATACCTTTTCTGCCTATTTAGGTCTCATCCTTGTCAACTTTTACCAGACTAGAGTGATGTGATCATAAGTTGGAATGGCATGTTCAACTACCTTAGGATCCATACTTGGCATGTCTTCATAGTTCTAGGCAAAGATTCTTTCATACTTTTTAGTAATCTCTTAAATTTTTCTTTTTCATCGGTAGTAGTATCATGGGCAATTAATATATTTTTAGGTTGTTCATTTGTGACAATATTAAATGGATTAGTTTTAATGCAATTAATGTCAAAGATGCTAATGTAATAACCATTTGGATACATGCTACCATCAGAAAAAAAACATTATACAAATAAGCAAACTCTTTATTTATCTTATTAGAAAGAAAATCGTTCACCTCAAAGAGGTTACATACATATAATTCATCAATCAATAATTATGAATATAAATTAGACACATTCTCAAGAGGGCTAAATTAGACTTCATTATATGCTGACAGCTTATAAAAGACCTCTTCTACCCACTATACCTGAGTGAGGTTGCTCGATTCCCAGTTAACCATATCTGCAAAAATCTTAAAGCTAAGCTTGTAACACTCATCCACTACTGTAGGTTTTGGAGTCCCATCATACCTTATTTTCTTTTACTTAACAAAGTAGTACCCTAGATTATTTCCTTTCTTCAAGTTCTCCCCTTTGCTTGAGTTATATCCTAATCTTTTTTATTTCTTTTTAGGTGTAGAGTTGCAATGGTTTAGTTATACCTTGCAAATTCTTCCCTAAACAAACACTAGGGAAGAAATCCATCCTTTTTATCATTTTAGATATAGCGGTGTCTATATAGTCCTCATAGATCCTAACCATGTGAAACCCAATGAAAGGCTGATTGGTGATAGCTATAGTGGAAATAGCATGATCAATTTCAACTTTTATGGTAATGATATTGCTTTCATATGGGAATTTAATCATTTGGTGCAAGATGAAAGGGACTCTTCCAAGTTTATGGAACCATGGCCTCCCTAGCAGAATAGAGAATGGAGCTAGAATATCAATTACAATAAACTCTACCTCATTGATAATAGGCCCTACTTAAACCTTGGTGGTGAAGGAACCCTCAGCTTGTCTCCTCGTGTCATCATATGCCTTGATAGTAATACTTAAAGGTGTTAAGGCTTTCTTCTTAATTCTTAAACTAGATGGGATCTTAGTTGGGTAGACACTTAATGAGGAGCCATCATCAACCATAGCATATCTAGTTTTTTTCCCATTCACCTCATCCCTAATAAAAAGAGGTTGGTTATGTTCCTTTCCTTCTAGGGGTAGATCAGCATTTAAAAAAGTAATAAGGTCTATCTTACCTGTCTTCATCACTTACACTAGCTCTTTAGGGGTAGTTATGGTAGATATAGCCACTTGACATAAGGCTTCAATTATCTTCTACCTATGGTCTTTTGATGACATTAATAAGTCCCAAATGCTAATATTAGCTTAGGTCTTTTTGAGCTATTTAAGTACTTCTTCATGTTCACCTTTCTTAGGTTTAAGCTCTTTCTTGAGTAGGATCCGACTGTTTATTTCAACTCTTTCTACTGCTTCTCCCTTAACCCTATGTAGTTGTCTCTTCCCTCTTTAAAATCCTCATCAGAAGATTCATCCTAGAAGTTTTTGCTCTTTCTAGGCTCACTGTCACTCTCACTTTCTTAAAAGCTAGTTAGAAGGATAAATTTGCTCTCTTTCACCCCTTTACAAATCTCTTGGTTAGATCCATAAATGTCTTTAAACATATACTCTTTAGGCAATCCAAACTTGAGAAGGCAAGCATTTTTTTAATGTTTGGGTAATTAGTTTGAGGTAGCTTTAGAATCGGGTATTTGTTTAGAGTTTATCAGGTCTTGGATGGCTTTCTTAAGGAGTTTGTAATTATTGGTGAGATGGCTAGTTCTTTGGTGGTAAGCACTGTACTGATCATGCCTATGGTTTGGTGGTAATGGTCTATTAAGTGGTTGAGGTGGAAGTGGTTATAGCTTGCCTTCTTTATTGAGTTTTCTCATGTACTATGAAAGAGACTTAGCCAGGTTAGAATATCTTCTACCTTAGACAACATGTACATCGGCTGTCTTGGGGGTGCCTTTAGTGTTACTACTTGTGAAAGTGGGATTACTTATCCTTTTGAACCCTTTATTTTAGTAATTCACCTCTAAGTCAATGGCGATGTCTTTTAGCTATTCCCATATGGTGATACCTTTGGCGGTGAGCCATTATTCATATAACTATTCATATTCTTGATGAACATTTTGATATGATTAATGTCCTCAGGTTTACTCTTTATCTTTAAGATCTTGTCCCTTCATCTTTGTAAGTAGTTAGAAAAGCTTTCATTCAGTCTTTGCTTAACCAATTTTAAGTTTTTTAGTGTTATCTCTATGCTGGCATTATTTGAATATTGCTTATTAAATGCCTGTGCTAGTTCATTCTAGTCTTATTTGACACTATTCTTTTGCTAATACTAGTCTAAGGCTTGGCCTATTAGAGATATGCTGAACAAACACACAATTTGCTCTTCAGATAAGTCGATGGCTCTTATAGCAACTGTGTACTACTTTAAATGGGTTCATGCATCAGTAGTGCCATCAAACTTACTTAGATTAGGCATCTTAAACTTATGTGGCATAGCCCAATTAGGTCTTAAGCTAATATCATCAAGGTCAATATCCTTGCCCCCGGTGACTAGCCTTGTCATGGCTTTCATCTTCTCATTGAGCTTCTCCAACTGATCATCCTTAACTATCTTGAGAGGGGGGACTTTATGGTATGACTTGTTGACCTGAGGAATTTCATCATCAAAAGATTGATCATCTCCTCCACCTATCACTTCTTTTTCCTTATGAGTGGTTGAAGTTTGACCCACCTCTTTCAGGTTGTGAAAATTGGATAGAGTATTGGTCACAACCACCATTATCCTCTTCTCTATCTCATTCATTACCTTCATGAACATGAACTTGATCACATACTTGTTGTCTGACATAGTTCCTCACTTTGATTGAATTGGTAGTGCTTCACTAGTTCAACTGAGGTGTTTACTAATTTGCTTCCACTGAGTAGTGAATAAAGGATCAGGTGGCTAGCAAAACAAGGGATTAGGGATAATGCATGTATAATATTAATAGTGTAAGATGCAAATGATGCATGATATACAATACATGTTCATGGTGCAATAGGGATAAACTCATGCAAGAGACCTTCCAACCTTATTTCACCCACACATATGGTCAAGCCAGTTCTTTCCTAGGTGGGATTGCCTAAGTGTCATCAGGGGAAGCATAGGTTCACTTATAGGCTTTATTAGACCCAATAACCCCTTATATTTATAGTGCATACAAATATAACGGCCTATGATATTTAAATCTTATTTAAAGTGAAATTAGGTTTGGCCCATCCTAAACAAAAGGCATAATGGGCTTGCCCCCACTCTAAATAAGGTTAAACATAATAGGCGCACATAGCAATCACAATGCAATCACAAACACTTAGGGTCATGTAACCTAAAGGAAGTTATTAAGCTTAACTATATGGGCTCATGATATAGAAAAAAAAGGTTTAAGGCTCCCACAAGCAGAGGCCCCTCCTAATGGGTCTTTCTAATCACGAATAATGGCTACTAATTAGTTCACCTTTTCATATACTTGAAGGTATAAGACTTGTGAGTGATCGATATGCTAGCATTTCCCTATTCTTGAATGAAAAATGGAGTCATGGTTCATAACACCATCTAGGGTAATACGGACATAGTATATAAAGATTGTAATTCATGAGACTGATAAAAAGAAGAATATTTAGACAACATATTATTTGGGCACTTTCATATTGAGATTTTCAATCCCCAATGGAGTTGCCACTGTAGAGATTATGTATTTTTGCCGAGGACGAGAGTGGTTTGTAGAATTGCCACTTGGCCTCTACACTAGGACCTCTAATCTTCTATACCAAAAAGGTTCAAAATTCTGATCTTATTTGTGCCCTAATAATATGCCATCCTTTTATATTGTAACATTTATCAATCCTATATTAAGCAAGCATGCATTATATTTAAGCATCCATATCACCTTTGGAATTAGATAAAGTAAATTGTAGTATTCTAAGCATACAACAAGCGTATTGATGTATTTATACATCTAGGAATTGGGTCATCGATTGATTGTGATATGGCCTAACAACTAGCCATAATTCCATACAAATTGGCAGTCATTGCCCAACTCCCTTCTCTAGGAGATTGGCCCTTATTAAAATGTATTAGTTATAGTGACTTTTGAATAAGAAAAAAAATCAAATCATTTTGTTTAGGAAACACCAATTAATCAGGTTGAAAATCATTTGATGTGATATTTAGGCTTTAATGTGTAAAATAAGTTATTCAACTATCCTATTACAACCCAAAATAAACAATAGAATGGAAATAATACAAAATAAAAGGAAATAGCCTATAGCATAAAAACTAGTCCCACCTATACATTATTAAGTCTACATAGATTCCATAAGGCTTCAGCATATATCCATGTAGACTAATCCCAATGTGATAGACAAGGTCCATTTGGACTTCCTACTTTAGGCAAAATAGTTGCTTGCAATCATCTCAAGGTAACAAGTTAGAAATAACAAATAATGGCCTATGATGACCTCAAAGGATATTCTCATTAAATAAGGTACATGAATGAATTATGATCTATGTCATCAAGCATCATGAGTATTACTACTTATGAATTGCACATAAGGGACATATAGGCAAGTTCAAGGCCATGGATGTTGGTCTGTGTGAACTGCGTTCCTTATGAAAAGGAGTATGTGGGAGCCATAAATAGTAGTAGATACACATAGAATAAGACCATCCGTGCATACCACATTTCTCATAAGAGGGGATCCATGCGGACTACACATCATCATTGATACATACAAATTCTATATGCCCGTATAGACTATGATCTTTGTAAGAGGGAGTTCATGCGGATTACATGCCAATTCTAGGTATTCATAATATTTATGCATCATTCACAAGATATACCAATATGTGTATGCATGAATATAGCATATAACAAACACGATTCATAAAGGGTGATAAAAACAACACAAAAATCAAGTCTATACGGATTACATTCCTTAAGAGAGGGAGTCTGCACGAATGTGTGCATGTTTAAATAGTATGGTCCATGTGTTTGTTATTAAGATGGTAGAATGATTATAACATGTCTAGAGTTAGTTTACATGCAATTTAATAGTTTATAAAGGTGTCCTACTCTTATGGCCAATGTGGGGATCATGGTAGATCACCTTATTAATGGCTAATCATGAGAGATCATAGGCCCTTATGAACAATAAATGGATGCACTAATAGTCAATAGAAGACCTTAGATCTTACCTTGTGATGAATTCTTGAACAATGGCATAAAAAGTGTAGAGGTTTGGAAAAAAAGAATAGTTTTGAATACGGGCTACAAGGAATAGTAGATTAAATCCTTGTTAAAGTTCTCACCTAAACTCACAAAATAGATCTCTTGGATGCTTAAAACACTATTCTTAAAGTGCCTCTCTCCTCCTCTTCTCTTATACCCTATAAGGGGTATTTATAGGTTCTAAAGTCAGGATATCCCGTCTAGTGGTGGTAGAGTCTTTCTAGGATTGGGATTCATCATTTGGATAGGGATCCTATGCTTCTAAAAGGTTTTGTCGTCAAGTCCTTATGGACTTAGACTACTTAGTCTATGCATGTAACACCTCCTACCCATTCCTAAAGGAAACAAAGAAAGCATGCTACTTCTCGTAGGTCACCCATCATTAAATTACCCTAGGGTTCATTCAATTAACACTTATCAACTTATTACTTATGAAGGCATGTTATCCATGTTTTCCCAAAACTATTAAATCTACTCCTAATACTATCTATCTCTAACTAAGAGAATCCTATTTTAGGTTAGTTATCCAATAACTAGACAGGCATATATTTTTAGTATAAATTTAGATTTACACAAAGCATACTATTTATTTTATAAGCATCCATAATATACATCCACTAGCTAATTTTAAACCCTAATATACACGAGTGCTTTTCTAGATCATAACCATTAGGTATAGAAATATATACCAATAGGACTTAGCAACAACTACAATGCACTGATGAAGCTAAATAGCTTCCCTATCTATGACCAGCGCATTGGAATACCGACATGCTGAGTATACACTTAATGGTGGAATCGACACAATAAATGCATGTCATGAATGCAAACACATATATAAAGTTACTTGTATAAATAAACATCTAATATAACTAGTTTCATATAAGGTTGTTAAATTATATACCAATTTGTGCTATACTTTACAGTGTCTTGTCTTACAAGTAACTAGTTCATTTTCTATCTGGTCAATCCAATTATTTAAATCCATGTATTTATTTAATGACCATTATTAATAGTCAAGTAATGTTATATTTATCTAGTATAATGTTATTTAGGCCCATGATAGACAAACTACACTTTAAGACATTGGATAGTGGGATTTATGTTGTGCAGTGGCCCACATTTTAGGCCTCGATAGTTATACTTGCATGGTTTGATAGCAAGGATCAATTCACTGGAACCTCCTAATACCGAACTAGCAGATAGCAAGGATTAGTCCCATAGGACCTCCTACTATCTACAGGTGGGATAACAAGATCAGCCTCATGGGACCTCCCAATACCCCAAATCAATATCTCCCGTACAACACAGGTGGATAGTAGGGATCAGTCCTATAGGACCTCTCAATATCCACATAAAGCCAATAGGGAGCAGGGATCAATCCAGGTGGACCTTTCAATACCCAGGTGTGCAGGGTTCATCCTCAAAACCTCAGTGACTGCACCCGCTATCACATCAAACAATAGTGGCCCCAGAAAGACCAACCTGCCTAGCAGTTGGTAATTCCCTAGTTGATCCCATAAATTCATTATTTCTACAACCATTTTATCCCATAATCATCATTGACCTATTTATCATCATCATGCCAACATTTGTACACATAAAATCACTATTTCACATATCATTACCTATGTCACCATTACACATCATTTTAGGTCACCATTTCTCAAGGTACCACTCGACACATCTTATTAGTAGTATTCACATTCCTAGCATGAATTTTGCATCTCATTTCCATGTCAATGCCATGCCTAGCATGCCATACACATGATTGCACATGCCATCCCATATATGCACACCATTCAACCATACATAGCACACATACCTACACTTGGTTTCTCTCACCCAAATCATGCATACAATGTTATTTTCATGCCATTAACACAATCACACCATCCATTTACATTAATTCCATGCCTAACCTTAAGTTATACCATTTCCATACATATGTATACATATAAAATCATACAAAAACCATATGGCATATATTTATTGAGTCAAGTCCACATACCTATAGTGTGAAAACACCCTTTTCTCTACCACTTCAAAGCTTTTAATGGTGTTCTCCTTCAACACCTTCATTTTAACCTGAACATAAAAAATTTTACCTTAGAAAAATTCTCAAAAATAAATTCTCAAAAATTCTATACAACTCCAAATTGAAATCTAAAACCATTTATTAGAATAACCTAAGCTATTTAAAATAAAAATAAAAATTAAGATAAAATCACTTACACCCAAAATTAGCACCATTCACTAAGTATCAAAATCACACTTTCTAGCCTTTTTTTCTAATTTTTGTTAGTTGGATTAGCTTCAAGGCATTGTAAAGGTCAAGAAGCATATATCAATTATAGGATTTGGTGTTGAGAGGAGAGAGAAATGAAGAAAAATAAAAGAGAGAGAATATAAAGATGGCATTAGCCAAAGAGAGATTGGGAGGGGTGGAAGATGATTTTGGAACATATGGTACTCCCACATTTGCACCCGTTCTTATATTAGTAGGGTGGATGGCTCAAATTGCGCCATATAGCGATTTAATGATCCGTATTCTCCCAATTTTCATTTAAACTTTAGAAATTCATAAAAAATTTTTTAGAACTCTAAAAATAGACATTTTTGTTTGAAAAATCCTCGATTAGTGCCATTAAAAGATTCATAAAATTTTAAGTCAAAATTCCATCGGTAGCTATAGTTAATATTCACTTGCTAAAATACAAAATTTTAAATAAATATCAGATGGTCTCAAAAAATTAAAATTTCTTCACCACTATATAGATTGGAATTTTTGAGGTTCAGGATATGGTATTTTTCGATTCATCCGAGCACATCCTGAGCCTATCTCGGCTCAACCTCGTTTTATGTCATTATTCACTAGTTCTTAACTCGAAATGATTTATTGGTTCTACTAAATTTTAAATTATTTCATTTTTTCTATTTTCTAGCTCATAAAGTTTTATGACCAATACACCCCTTTTTGGCCTTACTAAAGTGCCTCGACTCACAGGGAACACTATTCATGCTACGGAGGTACTGTTCATGAATCTTTTACCTACAGGCATTATAATGCGAACCAAAGTGATATGCTTTTTTGCTAGTCTATGGGCTTTAGGCAAGGTCTTGGGCCATGTTTGAGCTAGTCCATATGGACCTTAAGCTATAGGTTTGATAGAGAGGATTAGGCTAGTATAGACCTCAATGGGGTTTGTCTATACAGACTATATTTTAGGGGCTGAAGTAGGTCCGTCCAGACCAGCTTCCTAAAGGATTAGTGCCATTGCTTAAGAGACTATCTCTAGTTATCATCATAGGTCAAATGTGGTGGCATCTACACTAGGCATCCTAGTAGTACCAAGATATACTAAGACTTGAAGAAAGTCTATTGGTGGCTAGGCATGAAGAGAGATGTAGCTGATTTTTTGACCGGATGCCTTACTTGTCAATAAGTTAAGGTTGAGCATTAAGTTCCATCTACGTTGAGTCATCTTATAGCAATACCATAATGGAAATGGGATCAGGTCATTATGGATTTCATAGTTAGGCTGCCAATGACTAGGAATAAGTGCAATTTTGTATGGGTTGTGGTTGACAAATTGACCAAGTCAGCATATTTTATTCCAAGGAGGATGGATTTCTCCTTAAAAAAGTTGGCAGAGCTATATATAGATAAGATAGTTTGGTTGCATAAGGTGTCATCTTTTATCATCTCTTATTAGGACCTTAGGTTTACATCGAGGTTTTGGAAAAAACTCCATAATACTTTAAGGACCAAATTGAGTTTTAGCATGACTTTTCATCTGCAAATGGATGGTTAATCAGAAAGAGTCATCTAAATCCTAGAAGATATATTGAAAAGCTAGGTGATTGAGTTTAAAGGTAGTTGGGACCATTATTTGTCTTTGGCAAAATTTGCCTACAATAATAGTCACTAGGCAAGTCTAGGTATCACTTTATATAAAGCCTTGTATTAGAGATGTAGAACACCATTATATTAGAGTGAGCTTAGTGAAAACAAGCTTATGGGATTAAATTTGATTAAGGATACAAAAAAGAAAGTGAATGCCATTAGAAAGAGACTTAAGGTTGCTTCAAATAGACAGAAGTCTTATACAGATTTAAAGAGAAGGGATATTTAATGTGAAATATATGATAAGGTTTTTCTGAAGGTATTTCCTTAGAAGAACGTATTGATATTTGGCAAGAAGGGAAAGCTAAGTCCACAGTTCATTAGGGCATATGAGATAACAGAACGTACGGGCCATTTGGCTTATAGAATTGCTTTAACCATTGAATTATAGTAGATTAATGATGTATTCCATGTGTCTATGCTGAGAAGATACGTATTAGATCCAACACATGTGTTGTTAGCTGAAGAAGTGGATATACATCTAAACTTGTCATATAAAGAAGAACTAATGAGTATCTTAGCCAAAGAGGTTAAGAAGTTACGAAACAAAAATATGCCATTGGTGAAGGTTTTATGGCAACATCATGGCATGGAAAAAGCAACATAGAAGAGTGAAGCTTAGATGAAAGATCAGTATCTGTACCTCTTTAATCTAGGTGATGTTGAGGATGACATTTCTTTTAAGAGGGGAAGTAATGTAACATCCCGAAAATTTTGACTTTTATGAATAGTACTTTCCCATGATAAATAGTATTTTCTAAAACCCAAGTCACACTAATTCGACCAATGCGAAGTATTAATCATAAAATAATTTTAGCCAAAGTTTGAAGCCAATCTGAAATTGTTTCGATAGTTAAAAACAAAAAAGAAGATTTTACAATAGTGTCTCGCGAATAGTGACCTAATTTTAGCTAAATCCTAAAATAGTCAATTTTTGCTCAAAAAATTTCGAGATTAATACAACCCAATGCTTAAAAATTACAAATAGTCCAATGGCATTGGAATTGGAATTCTTAAATATTGGGAAGCATTTTTTATCAAAAATTGGGCTAAGTTTACAAGTTAAATCTTATAGGATTTTCTCATTTTTCGAGCCCAAAATTTTAAAGGTTTACGGAATACAAATTTTACATTATTTTTGGGATTTAAATTGAGGAAATTAGAAGAGAAAAAAATGGGTGAAATAAAAAAAGAAAGAGGAAAAAATAATTAATTTAATTAAAATTAGCATAAATAGTGTCATTTTCTCTTCCTCCTTCTTTTTATGGCCGATGCCACTCCCCATTCCTCTTTCCCCTTCTTTTCTTCTTCTTCCCCAAAATTCATCCCTTAAATCATAATCGAAGCTATTAGAGCAAACTTCCATAACCTCTAGATAGTGTTTATGGCTTGAGATTTGAAGGAAATCAAGAGATTTTATAGTTTTTCCATTTCGATAAATAGTAACCAAATTATAATCGAGTAAGATTTTTTACAAATTGACATTTTTTCTACATTCTATGAGTGCCCAAGAGTGTTTCTAGGCTCATTTTAATTTTTTGATGTATATATGATTTATTGTGAGTTTTATAAGTTGAGCCTATTTGTATTCGTAGATAAAAATGCATGTAACACCCCCTTTCCATTCTACCTGAATAGGCAAGAAGTGTCACTTCCCGCTGTGGTCACCCATCCTAGGATTTCCACAGGGCCTTTCATTTTACTCTTATACTCTTTAATTCTGTTTACTTATCTATGTAATCTAGTCCAACCTGAACCCTTATATATTTCTTTACTGTCAATTTGTAACTTATCAACCTTGCCATCAGGCGTTACCAGATATTTATAAACAATCGGGTAGCATAACAGCTGCCTTATTACCTAACCCAATATTAAACCTATAAGAATAGCACTCCTATAAATCCCACACCATCCATAACCATCAATGGACCCTCTGGTCCTCTATACACAATCAGTTTTCAGCACATATCAGTTATAAGACATAACACAGGGTCAGAGACCCATCAACACATATGCATTCAAAATAAACATCACTAGTACACCACCATTCAATTTATCCTACTTTAATACTTAACTTGTTTTGTAAGTGAGTTCCATAACCCACCTAGCCTTTATACATGAGTGCATTACTGACAAATTACTAATAAAAGAAAAACAAAATACCCAAGCGAAACTCGATCAGCTACACTATTAAAGAGGTCTGATGCTTTCCTATCTTCTGTCTATAGCCTGCACATCAGAACACCGACATGCTAAGTATAAAACTCAATGGTGGAATAATTCAAATAAATTATGTCATTCATGCAACATGTAGTGAATCATGCAATAAACACATACCTTCAAATTATAACTGACTAAATATCCATACCATAACTTTATCTTAGTTACCTATCTATGATTTAGAGACTTGTGACTAGTGTACATTAATGTAGTTATTTATAGGCCCATGATAGACATACATCACTTTAAAACATTGGACAGTAGGATGTCCTGTGCCGGTACCTATAGCAGATGACAGAGAACAATCTGTGGACTATTTTTACACCTGTGAGATATAGTACATAATTCCTATGGTGGACACTTGAGGCATGTCAGTAGACTACCTTAAGGCAACAATAGCATACCCTGTAGTGCAGTGGTTCAATATTAAACCTAGGCAGCTGCACCCGCTATACTGTATTACCTGGTAGTGGGTCCCATAGGAACCGACTACCTAGCAGCTGCTCTATCCCTAGTTGACCGATCAACCCATCCAGTGGGCATCTAACTGATGGGTCATTAATTAATTTAAGACCTAAACCTTTTTGTATTTCAAGTTTAATTTACCACTATACCCTATCCTTGACCATTAATTACCATTTTACCCTTGTTGCAAAAGTTACTATTCATTTGGTCATTTTGACTTTTCATGCCTATCATTATCCACCTATTTTAGAACTTATTTTTATCACCTATTATACTATTAACTTTAGATTCACTCACTTACATAATGTACGTGAGATGACACTTTAACTTACATGACAACCATACCAATTTAGTCACCAATTACTAACCATTTTAACACCAATTTCAAATACCATTTTCACCACATTTATTACACTTCGCAAACACATAAATGGTGCCTTAAACTATTCCATTGCCTTAACACACATAACACACACCAATGTACACCTATTATGCCATATTTAACATACACATATTCACATGCATTTCCATCCATTTAAACATGCCAAACCTATTATTTTAAGGACAATATTATGCCTAAATGCTTT
>CANXYI010439538.1:0-10872 GCA_948208565.1 Hura crepitans | reverse complement strand
TTAACATACATCTATATGTATAAGGTCTAAAAGCCCACTAGCACGTTTACCCATTCAACTAAAGGGTGTCTTTGTCATTTTGCCTAATAAACAAGACTCATGTGTTTCAATTGATTCATAATCAAATGAACCTAAGTCACTAAACTTGGGTAACTTAGACATGCAGTTCTCATTTATATGGCTAAATGACAATGCCACAAAAAAGAGAGTTTTATGTTATCCACTTTTTGTCTCTTGCTATTAATATTATTGAGTACCTTTTGATTATCAAAACATAAATTCCATTAGCATTAGATCTAGAACAGTATAAAACAATATCTTTATAAACTAAGTAACCCTTGCTCTTATAAATGGAAATATCAAAATCTTGTTTGGCAAGACAAGATAAAGAAATAATGTTCTTGTTTAAATAAGGAACAAAATAATAATTATTAAGTTATAATACATGTCTGGAAAGCAAATACAAATGATATCTTATAGCTAATGCTGTAACTCTTGCTCTCATATATTAATCTCAATAATACTAATACCTAAAGTGTAAGCATTACATGCCCCTTCTTTATTGGAGTCATAACGTAAGCCTTGCAGTTCCTACTTTTAGGACTACTCTCTTTCTGCTTCTATGGGCTTTCAACTAATTAGACTATAATTTTTGTTCCTAATAAAAAAAGTCTTGATTAGATATACCATGTTTTGTGATTATATTAACTCTTAATTTTGATATATCATAAAATCATGGAATTGAGGCCCAACACTTTCAACTCTTAAAGTGTCCTCCGCTATCTTAAAACAAAATATCTGCTATCAACAAAATAATATTATAGATATCATATATCTTTTATTTCATAAGATGATATTTGATGATTTGAGAATCACATGCCCAAGCTCTTTCTAAAGTTTAAGAGATAAAAAGGCAATTATATTGTTATCCCCATGTACTTTTGAAAAAGCTTCTAACTCCCTATTGGAATTTTCATCAATCAACGGAGGAGGAATATATGTGTCTAACATATATTAGTCTTCTCACTTCTAAAAACTATTCTCAGATTTTAAAGTCATTTCATTTAATATTGGCATCGAGAATCATGTGCAAATTCATGTTAAATGTTTTTATGATGTAGTAAAACAACTGATATGTAAAGATTGAAACATGTTAGAGTATGAGTGTGTACATGAATGCATTTTATAAGGTCTTTTATAAAATCCATATGTGTTCCCACTATTTTATTACAAACTAATAGCCTTCACGTTGATCAAAAAATACTTGGTGATTTTTTAGTGAGACAATACCCATCTCTCTTTAAGGTCGAACCTTGGGTTTGCCCAACAAGCCTAACCCGTAATAAAAAGGTAGGCATCTCATGCCAATTGCATTTTTATGTAACTACTGATCATTGGGTCACCAACTCTTGGTGCATGTGTATCTCATACACAATTCCCTAATCTAACTCGAGAACTATTACCCTTGACTTTACCCAACAAATTAATGAATTATCTAAGATAGACCCATTAGTATAGTCATAACATATTCAACATAGTGTGAGCTTAGGTTTGCCCAACACTAAGAAGAACTCTACTTAAAACTATACTAATAGAAGGTTTACAAGTCTTAATATTTAGTTTGAAGGATTTCTTCCATTTTAGTCTCATCAAGGCTGTATACTTTGGTATGCTCCCGCAAAGGGATTTTGTATGCTTTGGCATAAACATACATATTTAATCATATTGAATTATACACATGATATTTAATTACATTAAATATATGATCTAGTTATAGACTATTACTACATTGATTTCCTTGAGCCAAAGGAAACCAATTTAGGTTGAACTCTAGGTAGTATGCATGGATTACAAACCTAAAAAGAAATAAAAGAGCACTTATATCTATTTCTTTTTGGTTCTTTTTGGTAGGCCTTTTTGTAATGCCCGTCAGTCAAGGCTTTGTGAACAGTACCTTTAAGGCTCGAAAAGTGTGCCTAGAGTGTCGAGTCACCTTTACAAGGCTCGAGGCAGGGTATATTGGTTATGAAACTTTGAGGGGCTTAAAAATGATCAAAATGGCTTAATTTAAAGATTTAGTAGAACTAATGAATTATTTTAAGCTGTAATCTAATGGGCCATAGGCTCAAATGGATTTAAGTTGGGAATGACTCGGGATATGCCCGGACAAACTTAAATATACCATAACCTGAAGGTCAAAATTCTCCTAAGTCCATTGGTGAAGGAATTTTTAAATTCTAAGGTCATTTGTAACTTTTTCCTAATTTTGGATTTTGCACATAAACTGAGGTAGTTAGATAACTATCCTATTAAGGGAATTTGTTCATGAAATTTTATAAGCCTCTAAA
The DNA here is from genome assembly GCA_948208565.1 of Hura crepitans. Classification (NCBI taxonomy): domain Eukaryota; kingdom Viridiplantae; phylum Streptophyta; class Magnoliopsida; order Malpighiales; family Euphorbiaceae; genus Hura; species Hura crepitans. The sequence continues at coordinate 8,524 of CANXYI010439538.1, read as the reverse complement.
TGGGACTAATCTAGGACTTTTAAAAGCAACATAAAGATTTTTGGGGGTCCAAGTGAATTTTTAAAACTTCCCAAAGTTTCTATTGAAATCAAGCATTTTTTAGATGCTCGGGTGACATATGTCCCTAACCCAAGCCATTTCAACCACTATATATACCCTTCTTATGTCACTTAAGCCTCCACTTGGCATGAACACCTCATCCCTCTACCTTTCTCCCTTTTCTTCTTCTCCTCCCACTCAATGCCATTTTCTTCTTTCCTCCCTTAATTTAATGGCTTTTTAAGTTTTTTTCTCTCTCTAATTTCCACTAAAATTACATTAATAAGTTTTAAATTGATCTTGGAAAGGTTTGAAGGCCATAGATGTTCATAGAATCCAAGAAAATTTAAGGAATCCTTAAGTGTACATAAAAGGGTGCTTGGAAACCAACTTTGTGTTTGTAAGTGTTTCCTCCCTTTTTATTTTATTTCCTAAAGGATTTTACCATTATAAGAGTGCCTATAATCTGGGATTTTCATTTAGGGACTTATAAAATTTTCTATGGATTCTATAAAGGGAGGAGGCATGTATAGGAGAATAAAGAAAAGTGAGGTGGAATAAGGAAATCTACAAGCTTGAAGTGTAGAAAAGGCCTAGCTTGTTAGAGAGGTATGTGAATTTAATGTATTGAAAGTATGTCATCTATAATTCATAAGCAATTGGTGTAGAAAACTTGTATAGATATTGTGGTTAAGGTGGTTAGTGTAGGTAAAATGGTGTGTTATGCTTATATTGATGTTATTTTCATGCTTTATGAATGATATGTATGTTGAGAGGTTGGTGTGTGTGTGTTAAGTGTATGGCATGAATTATGTGGAAAAGTGATGGTTTTTAGTGTGTTTGATTTAGAAATGCATGAATTGTGGATGTGTATGGTGAAAAATGGAAGAGTTGATATTATGCCTTAGTTGGCCAAGAGGTTGCCTTGAGATAAAAGCTATGTGCATGGCAAGTTAACATGACACATTAAGGGGGAATTGACTTGTTAAAGATTGCCTTATAAATATGTGTGGTGAAATTGGTGGAATAAATCTTTTGTGTGTGTGTGTGTGCTTGGTATGGCTAAGGCATGAACTAGGCATGCCATGGCTTAGTTTGTGTGATATTTGTATGGTGTGTGTATATGCATGCTTAAATGATGTTATTGTATGTGTATGTGTGTATATGCATGTATATGGCCATTGGTAAGCATTGGTTGAGAGGTATGTAAGCTAAATTTCACATGATAAGCATGGTATGGAATGGTATGTGTGTGTGAGAATGGCTTGGCATAATTGGCATGTATTGTGTAATGCGAACTTGGCATGAGATAGGTAAATATTTATTAGTAATAAGACATGAAAATGTATAAATAGTGGCATAGCATTTAAGGTTGGAAAGTAGTTAAAAATAGACTTGAAAATAGCCGAAAATAGCATAGTAAAATTGGCCTCAAAATGGACCTAAATTGGCATGAAATTGGAACCTTAAGTTTGGTAATTTTGTAAGGTTTATATAACATGAATTTAAAGCCTCTTTCAAGGCCATTTGATATATATAAATTAAGGTGGCTACAGGCCTATGATCATGAATGAAAATGGGTGTAATTAGCATAGAAAAATGACATGAGAAAGACCTATTTTAGACCTATAATGGCCTATGCAAAATATAAAAATGACCTATAACTGTCTAGTAAAATGACCTAAAAATTTATGTACTGAGTATGGTATTGAACATAGACATAATTGGGTTTAAAATAATGGCTTACACTATACTTGATGTGAACTTAATTATGCCTAAGAAAGTAATCTAAAATGACTTAGAAAAATCGACCCATAACTGTCCAGGTCAAATTATGACTATCAAAATAAATTTGTAACTATCTGTTTTTCACTTTTAAATATTATAACATGATGATCAGTAAATAAATAGACATAAAATAAGGTCAAATGGGTCATTAGTTAGACACCCACTAGATGGGTTGACTGATCAACTTAGGGATTAGTAGCTGCTAGATAAATATTGTGATTTTTTGGATATTGGAAGGTTTACAGACTAATCCTTGTTATCCTTTGGAAGTGTTTGATATTGATGATTATCTGGATATTAGGAGGTCTATGAATTGATCCCTGCTATCCACTAGAATTCTTGCTGTGATTTCTATATATTGGGAGGTCTACAGATTGATCGCTACTATCCATAATATGATTAATGGTTGATCAGTTTGAGATATTAGGAGGTCTATGGACTGATCCCTACTATCTCTTATCTAGTATTGGGAGGTGCAAGTGAGCTAATCCCTACTATCAAACCAAGTAGTGCAGCGGTTGAGGTCTAAAATATGGGCCACTACATAACTTTTCTGTTCCCTTTTAGTCTAGTGTCTTAGGTGTAGTCTATCTAGTTAGGCCTATTAAATTAAATTGAATTAATATACAGATTTGATTGATGGCAAGTTACTACTTAGATAATTAAATTGAAATTATCACAGTGGCATTATGGTAATTATTGGGAAAATGTGGCAAATCACTTAAATTGCATGAATTACCTAATATACCATCCACACACTACATATTAACTGTCCTATTGTCATTACATGTGAACCATTACATATAGCATGTTTTAAATACATTAATTCATGACTGAGTTTTATACTCAACGTACCAGTGTTTTGGTGCGCAAGTTATAAAGATAAGCAGTCCAACCTCAAAGATTGTGTAGTGTAGCAGCATAGATTTTGAAGGGTATATAGAGTCTTCTCTTTGTTTTATCAAGTTAGCACTTATGTAAAAATTTTAAGTGTGGGGTAGGATGCTTAGAGGCTATTTATGTCTATACATAAAAGGATAGGTGTGATGTATATAAATAAGTGGTTTATATGAATGGTTTACTTTTTATGATTTTTTATAACTATGGGCCTGAGGCCCTATGTGATTTTGATGTGTTAATTACTATGTGATGATGTTAACTGGGAGACCAGAAGGGTCTAGAAGGAGGTAAAATGATATTATTGTTGTTAGAAGTTCTTTTACAGGTGAAAAAAATTTTGGTATGTTACCTGGGTAGCTTTCGTGGTGCCTAATTTTCTATAACATGTAGTATGTCTATAAAAATGGGTTTTCTAGGTCTATTATACCACATATGAACTTATTTAAGTGTTGGACTAAAAACCTAAGCAATATTTGATAAGTTTTAAAACAACCTATAAAAGTTAATAAGTGAACACCTGGTGCAATTCTAGGATGGGTGACTTGGTAAGAAGTGCATCACTTGTCAAATTTCTTAGGTTGTCCAAAAGGGGGTGTCACACTTCTTCTCCATTTTTGCTCCTTGTATTTCTCCATCCTAATATAACCCTATATAATCTAATGAAATATCATATAAATTAGAAGACTTCACATTACATGTGAGGAGAATTAGATGAGAGGAGAAATACAATATAGAAAGAACAGAAAAGGCTGGAACACGCAAGCCCAATTAACTAAAGAAAACAAATTCATGTAATGTAAATCAATCTCATTAGTCTTTATCCATAACTAGTCATCATGCCAAACACACACCCTTAACATGTATTTCTAATGCACATAATTAAATTGCAATTTTTGGATCCCGCTTGGTTGAATTTAGTTTATTTTACAACTCTTGCAAAATTAACATGCCATATATGCTTACTTTTGTGAAATTTTAAACATGGCAATTAACCTCATTAATCCAATTCATCAAATTCATTCTATATTTAAACATCCATTCCAATTTAGAAACCATTTCCAAAAAGGAAAATTTTTCAACCGAATTGGGATTCTCGAGTTACATATGCTTAAAAATGTTGCTTTTCTTCAAACTATTGGTCCAGCTAATTATTAATTTGAAATTTTAAATATTTACTCTAATTAATTAATTAAATTTGGATCAATTCTAGTAGTGAATTCCAACAATATCTTTAAATTATTTAATTTGAATTTTTGAATTACACTATGCTAAAAATCCAATTTCTAGCATTTATCGATAAACCAATTTGCATTGTTTTATAAAATAATTATTCCATATGATTTTAGACCAATTCTAGCAAGTATGAATATATAAAGATCAACAAAATTAATCAATCCAATCGATCAACTCAAAATTAATTTATTGATAACTATTAATAGCGAATACGATATATTTTCATACGACTATTATAAAACTATGAATCCAAATCATATACAATCAATTTTTAGCATTCAAAATATCCAAATTAACTTGAAAATTATCCAATAATTATGAACAAATGGGTCTGAAATTAAAATGAAGCAAAATCAAATTTTGACACTATTAATTAAACCTTAATCAGTTTTATAGGAAATGTCAACAACTAAAATTATTTTCAAAGGGTTCTTTTAATTATCAAATAAAATTAAATTTCATTGTTCAGCTCCAAAATTATTTTTTAATCCCTAAAGAACTTATGAAAAATAATTTGGTCCAAAAAAATTATAAGAAATCATTTAAAAAAATTTACCCTAGTTTAGTCGTTTTCTGCAGTGCAAAAATAACTAGAAAATTGTGTTCAATGATTTTTTTTTTTAAATTTCCAAGTAAAATTCAATTTTATTGGTCATCATTAGAATTAAATTATAATCCCTTATGAACCTAGGAAAAATAAATTGGGGTTGAAAAAATTAAAAAAAATGGATTGAACAAAATTTTCCAAAACTAGTCAACAAATGCTATCAAAACCTGAGTTTACTGTTCAATTAATTATTTTAATTATCAAATAAAATCCAATTTTTTTTATCAGTTTTAGATTAAAAATTTAGGTTTTTTTGAACCAAAAAATAAAATTTTAGTCTGAAACTAATTAAATAACCAATTGAACCAAATAGTAACATTCTAGTTGACTAGCATAGTAAATTTTCATAATTTCGGTTCATTTAAGCATATAAAATCACAAAAATTAATAAAGCCTGAAACAAAATTATTTTCAATTAGCTTTAATCCATATCTAACAAGTAGAAAAATAATAATATCAAAAAGTCATACAAAAAATTCAAACTAAAATTTTAAAATTTAATTGCGGAATACCTACAAACTACAATAGTTTTCAAATTTTCGATAGAACTTGGCTCTGATACCATTGTTGATTCCCATGGACTCATGCGCAATAAAAATTAAACATCCATGGAACCCAAAAAAGGTTGGAACATTGAAAAATTAAAAAAAATAAATAATCCTAGAATTAGAATTTACTGTAAATTCTCTATGTGATTATAATTTGCAACTTTTCACTTCACTCGATTGTCGCAAACCACAATATCCTCTTAAAAACACCACTAAGGTATTCCCACCAGTAGCAAATTCAATGAGAACTCTCTAAGAGGTTGAAAAGTGATTTTCATTTCTAGGTGCTAGTAAGAAATAAAATTCAAGAAGGAATAAGAAGGAAAAGACCCAAAAGAAGGTGAATTTATGACAATGGGAGAAAACTATTCTCTTTGTTGTTACTTCTCTTTTGTGAATGACTTCACAAGGATTTTTATAACCTTTTTATTCACCCCTAGGTCATATTTCCAGCCCTTAGGCCCATAAAAAGCTAAACAAAAAATGGGCTTTAATTAATTAATTAAAAGGCCCAATTCTGACCCAATCATTTAAAACAATTAATTAGCACTTAATTAATGTTTTAAGCTATTCTCTTGGGCTCCAAACCCAATAAACCTTATAATTTTTTTCTTCTTATTTAATGATATCCCATATCATTAAATGCTTTGTAATTTTACATCATTAATTTGCTCTTATCAATGTGTGACCTTATGGGTTTCCAAAGCACATTGGTAGTACACAGTAAACAACTGGGATTCTTGTGGTCCAATCCAATTAGTCCAATAATTGATTCCCAATCAATTATCCACTCAAGTATAAGTCTAGAGCAGTGTCTAGTGTGACACCATCTACCCAATCTGATCGCTGGACCCAAATAGAAAGCATGCACACAAGCATAATATCCGAACTACCTTATCTTAACATATTAAAAATGTGTTTACAATTATTGTTATTGAAATGCTTGATTTATGGAAATACGGGCTTATTAAAACTTTCCAATCTTAGTTGGAAAATCAATTTGGGAATCCTCGTGCTAAAAATCTAGCAACATAATGACTGTACTAGGGCACTATCCTAATTTTTAATAGTGACCTGCATTAAAAACGAACATTTTTATATAAATCCAAACTCAATCCACCACTTCTGTGATCCTCTTATTAATCCAAAACATTCAACATCACAAAACATAATCTCAATCTCAGAAAGAGATATCATACAAGTAAATCATTTTAAAACCATCTTTAATATAGTTACAAAACATTGACTGCTTTTAAAATACATAATTATACATTATAGGCTCATTTCTTCAATTTACAACATATTAATGCTTCTATATTTACATCACATAACTGATATATACAACAAAATATATCCCAAAAAGACAATCCTTTTCTGGTAGATATTGTCACACTAAGGCTTTTGGCTTAATCTTTTCTTTTTAGACCTACACATTATAAAGAAAACACAATGTGCTAAGCAATAGCTTAGTGGTGTAATTAATATAACATATTGAACCCTATTTGTTCATGCATATATAGATACTAACTCATAAACATTGCAACATATTAAATATTACATCAACATGATATTGGATGTATACATGTACAACAGAAGTGTTAAGTTGCAAAAACATACATAAAGTTAAACATCCCATAATATGATGCATAATATCTCTAATATACAATTTATAGAATTTCTTGGTATACATATTCTTATTTTCATTTATTAATTACCTATATCAAAGAAAATAAAAATCCTGTGGATAACAGGGTGGACAACTAGTACAACCTCCAAATAGCCTAGAAGCTATCTACTAATGTAAGTCCAAAGACTAACCATAACATAGGCCCATCGATCGAACATAACATAGGTCTACAGACCAATAGCAACATAAGTTCGAATATTAACATAGCATGCATAAGGCCATTATGACCAAAGTATGAACCTGAGGGTCTATCTACCAACGTAGGCCCGAAGATCGATATAAAATAGACCCAAATGTCAACAAATAACATAAGCCTATTAGCCAACATAAAAAGGCATAGATTTACCCTAGTTGCTACTAATAATTCTAGTTGATCCGTTAACCTATCCAACTAGGTTGTTTTACTCGAATGGGCTATTAATTACATTTATTAAATTTATACCTCCTTACTTTAGCTTAATTAGCTTATGAAGTCCATAACGTCTATTTAAACGTCTTTATGGCTCTTAAAATCATATTACTAATATGAGACATGGTATAAACATCACATTCAGGAATATTGCACTTATAGATATCATATAGCATCAAAACACACCATATGTCCATTTTACCAAATGTGCATACACAATGCTTCATTCACTTATAACCTACTCATTAACATGATCATAAGTCATTTTTTATTACTAGAAAACTTAACATAGACCATCATACCATTCAACCAACTTGGCTCACTAAAGAGCACATGTATATCTTATATGCCATGCAATAATTGAATTTACACATTTATAATACATAAATTTCATACACCATTATGTGACCAATTTCGGCCCAATGCACTCCATCACATAGCATTACATAAACTTCCCATTATAAGGCATTCATAACCTATGTAAAACGCACTTCTATACTTTCATCCATTCAGCCCATTCATCATCCACACTTAAGGCATACATTTGATCAATTGCTACATATGTGCCATATCTTCACAACATAAAATAAATGCGCTTAACACATAAATTACATAGTAAGTAAATATGCACATAAACACTCCTAGCATAAACATTTCGTCCACCCATTGGTTTGTCTCAACTCATTCCATTCTCACATATTCATTATGGTTAATAAACCTATACAATTCATATGATTTATGTCATATCCATATTAACCTAAATATCACCTTAATTATGTCAATTCACACATAAAAATCCATAAACATAATGACATCATTTTCGGCCACATGGAATACACACTTATCTCCTTATTTTAATCATCATACATTCATCACAATATATATAAAATCATGACATTGTCATTAATTTATATCATACATTCACAAACTCATAATTTCACATAACCATATGTTCACGTACATACATTTTTACTTAGGGCATGTATAATTAGAACATCTTATATCGATTACACTTACTTTATGAGTCAAAATGCACACATGAGAGTTTATTACACCTTCTCTTTCCCTTTGTCATTCCATTTGTCACCTTGCTCAACTATGGAATACAGATTCATTTTCGTTAAAATGCGTATAAAATCATACGATTGCTAAAAATAGAAACTGATCACATAGAAATAATTTGGGGCACCCTAGGAACATAGGAAAAATGTTGAAGTTTAGAAAAACTTACTCGAATGAAATATGGTTACTATTCATCAGGGTATAAAATCGAGCTTTCCATCCAATACTTTTGTAAATTCTGCTTTACACCA
>CANXYI010439529.1:0-10793 GCA_948208565.1 Hura crepitans | reverse complement strand
CTTACACGTGGATCAAGGTAATGGCATAGGTCATAAAACTTCACAGGTCTCTAAAATGATGAAAAAGGCAAAAATAAAAAAATTAGCAGAACTGACAATTCATTTCGGGCTATAAGCTACCTATTGAGATAATAAAAATTTTTTGGACTGGGACTAGCATAAGATGTGCTTGGACGGACTCGAAAATAGTAGACCCTGAAGCTAGAAAATCATACAGAGTCCAACAGCGAAAGAATTTTTGAAATCGAAGGTTATTTGCAAAATCTTGCAATTTTCAAGGTTGGCATGCGAATTAAGGTACTCTAAAAGCTACCCTATTGGTGGAATTTGGCCATGAAAATTTATGAACAAGTAGAGGGGATTAAAATAGGAATTTTAAAAAAAATGGTGTAATTTTTAGAAGTCAGAGTGAATTTTTATGAATTTTTGAAGTTTCTTAAAAAACTAAGATGGTTCGAGAAACACTGGGACAAGGTTGAGGTGGCAAAGTGGGGCTCACAGTAGTGCCAAATGTCTTAGCCCATATGCCAATTTACAAATGGGCCATGACAAGTGGATTTCCACTTGTAAAGGATAAAAGCATTTTTCCCCTTTTTTGCCTAGTTGCCGACACCAGGCCTTCACTATTTATGCCATAAGTTCCTACTCTAACAACCAAATAGGGTGATTCCAATGGCTAAATTTTCCTTTGGATGCTAGGCACCACCACAAAAAGGAATCATGCCAAAAAGAGCTATGGTTTGGGAGAAAAAAATTAAAGAAAGAGGCAGACTTAGAACAGTTTAGAACTATGTATGTGAGGTGAGTTCTTAGCTGTATCTACCCCATTTCTTAGACTTTTTTTAGTGATTCTTAATGTTAAATCATAGCTAAGACACATGTGTGCGTGTGTGTATAAAGCATTGGTAGCCATTGGATGGCAAATGGTGGCTCACAGAGGGAGAACAAAAGCATTATAGAAGTTAGAACTAGCTAGGCAGCAAGGGTTAGAAGGAAGATTGCATCTTTAAAGTGCCATGTAAGCGAATTTACAGCCTTTTTCTCATGTTTATGGGTACCTATGGTAGTGAATTTGGGATTTGAATGGTTGGAATGGTTGTCTATTAGCTTGAATTTCCCTTTGGTGATATTGAATACCCTAAGTTTTAGTGGAATTGTGAATGGTGTTTGTGAGTATTTACACAATTAGCTTAAAAGTGCTTACTAAAAATTGTTGTTAAGGTAGTTTGAATGAGTATTTTGCTACCTAGGAGGAATATAAATTATGCTTAGCATGCTAAGGTATGATTATTGGAAGTTTAGGAATGGAATTCACCATAGATTATGCAATTGTGCTTGTATCCTCGAGTTATAAGGAATGGTTTCTAAGAAATGTTGTATGTTCCTTAGCTAAATTGGCTTCAATTGTAATGTTTATGATTATACTTGAGTCCATAACATGGAAAAAAGACTTCAATGTTGTGCTTTAGTGAGAAAGAATGAGAATTTAGCCTATTTTCCCAAAGTACCTGAAAGTTATTTAAGGCATGTTGGTATGAAAATCATTATTGTAAAAGTAATAAGCAAACATGTTATTAAGGATTGAACATTGACATAAAATGCCTGAAGGACTAATTAGGGATATAACCTTAAGATGTCATAATATATACCTTAGTAAAGTGCCCTAAAATGGCTAAGAAAGACTTAAATTAAAACATATAATTAAACCTTCAAGTAATGGCCTAAAAATGGCATCAAATGAGTTAATGAGTTGAGTTTTGATTATGCCTTAAGAGGCTAGTCTTAAATTCTGAATTTTGGCCATGGATTTAGCATAGCTGGAGTTGGCCTTATGCCTAGCTTTTAGCCATGGAATTAGCCTAATTTTAGTGGCAATTGTGCCTATATTTTGGCCATAGACTTGGCCCAATTATGATTGACTTAGGGCCTAGTAAAATGTAAAAAGGAATAGTGAAAACTAAAATGAAATCGGACTTAAAATAGTCCCAAAAAACTAACTTCCAAAAGTGGTTGAAATGACCTATAAATGTCTAGTTGGCCTCGACCTAAACCAAAAATGTCACTGGACTAGATAGTATTGAGTTTTGAAATGGAAAAGACATGATAAATCATACCATAAGATACTTTAAGTTTTGATCATAACAGATGTAAAGATTATTTTTGAATTTTACTTGGTAAAGCCAAAAGTGGCCATACCAGTTCGAATAAAATTTTTATCTTTCTATTTTTGAGACTCAAATATTATAAGAATAATTTTGGCTAATAAATCAAGTTAAATTGACCTACTTAGCCCATTAGTTAGACACCCATTAGATGGGTTGATCGGTCAAATTAAGGTTTTGCAACTGTTAGTTATTGGTGGCTGGAGAGGTCTACGAATTGATCTCCATTATGTTACCCAGTCATTTCAGATATTCATTGGTGGCTAGAGAGGTCCACAGATTGATCTTCATTATGTCACCCAATTCTTGATAGTTATTTTATTAATGGTTGGGGAGGCCCATAGGCTGATCTCTATTATGTCACTCAGTTATTATCATTGTGTTTAAGGAGGCTACAGCTAATCTCCATTATGGCACATATGCTGATGTAGTAGTGTAGGTCCAGAATGGGGACCACTGCACTAGTTATTATCCCTCTAGATCCAATGTTTTGAAGTGTCATCTTCTTAGTTGGGCCAAAGAATTAAATCAAATAAATAATTAAACTGATTATAAACAGAATGATTAAGTATAATGGAACAATGTTTCCTTAGTTCTGGATATGATGCTAGTTAAAAGGCAAAGAAGACATTTTTGCACAGATGTGCCAGATCAGTTTAAATAATTAACTTAAGTAAATATATATACCTATAAGGTAAGAAGACTACCTCAGGACATATAAATACCTTAGAGAGATAAAGTTAAGCAGATGTGTATAACTCCTTCAAGAGAAGTAATAAAAATACAGAACAAGGGTATTTTGGTAATTTTCCACTTTTAAGACATATTGAGTAATTCTTCCAAAGTTGCATGTATTAAGTATCAGTCCCCACTTTAAATGGTTTATTTAAGTCAAAAATGTTATTTATAGACCAGACCAATACCTTAGGAGTATTTTAGTAATTTGGCACTCTGGTGAATATTGAAATTATTTAATGAAGTAAAAATTATACTTTTAACTGCATAAGTAAGTTAATAAGATTACACCATGATTAAATTACTTTAAATTCACCATTGAGTATCTTGTATACTCAATGTATCAATTTTAGTGCGCAGGTACACTTTAGTAAGACTTGCCTCGTAAAGCGTGACGATAGTGGTTTAGAGGACATAGGTGAAGACTTTGGGTGAATTAATGTATATTTAGATATCCATGTACTTAGGTGGGAAATGGGTAGGATAATGTATTTAGGCTTCAACTATGTAATATAAATAAGTGATTAAGACCTACTGATGTAAATGTAATACTTCTATACATGTTTTGTGGTGAATGAATATGTATATATGATGTTGATGTTGGTGCGAGCTTGAGGCTTTATATTTGTGTATAGTTTTATCTGTAGCCTGAGGCTTGAGTTTGTTGTGTGCTAGATGATGATGATAGGCTAAAATTAGAGGACTAGATAGGTCCAGGTGTTGAGAATGGGTTATAGAAGTGTTTAACATGATTGTTTAAATTTTGGGATAGGACCTGAACAGCCGTCTTGCTGTTGAATTTTTAGGTAATACTTGAGGTTGATTAAATTTCCTCTGTAATGGCTAGGTAATATTGGTCCTAACCTAAATGGATTATAGGAACTGACGGGAGTAGTTTTGGAGTTATATAGCCTGATCTAGACTGAAGTTGGTAAAAGTTAAACGAATGACCATTAGAGAAATTTTAGGATAGGTGACCTAATGGGAAGTGCGCCATTTATTAGGTTTCCTCAAGAATCTAGTAGGGGCTGTCACATTTGGTGGTATCAGAGCAATGGTTCAATGTTCCTTGGTAAAGTTTATGGATATCAAAGAGTTAAGCTTTAATTCCTCTAAACTATAACACTATTTGAGGCTAAGAAAAGAAAGTTTTCTGTAGTACAAAAATGACTCACCTAGTTGCCCAAAGGAGGGCTATGGAATCAATTGGTTTGACAACCATGACATAAAAAGAGTAGGTCTTGTATTAGTATTTGAACCCAGTTATGCTGCTTAGCACCTCGAGTCAGGTGTGACTGACTAATAATAGGCAAGAGAAACCCTATCCTAGTACAGTGAAAAGTAGTACATGAAAGGATCTTACCAGACATTTAAAGTATGTTAAGAAAATTACTTCTAATGACATATATACAGAATATAAGAGATTCCTTATAATACTAAATGTAGAATTAAGGCTACAGAAATCTAAACCTCAGAAAGAGGGAGCTAACAGTGTCAGTGCTAATTGCATGTGACAGAAAGAAATGGTACCAATAAGAAGAGACCTCTTTTAGAGAAAGAGCCAGAGCATTATAGGGCAGCCCAGTATAGTACCAAATTCGTAAGAGAAGGGAAAGGAGTTAGTTATAGGTATAGTTTCAGTCTAGGTCCTAGTACCAGAGAGGGTACTAAGAGTAGACTATCTATATATGGTTGTTGTTAGAAAAGTCATTGGGAATAGTATAAAGGAGACAAGTAAGAAGAATGTCTCCAATATGTGAATAGAAGCCACCATAAAGAGAGAGTCCAAAGGGACAGATAAAGGGTGCTCAGACACATGTATCTAATGATACAACCTAGAGTAGGGGTCAGAAAAGGATTAAAGGAGAGAAAACACGTGTTATTTAGGGTGCTAAAATTCAGGGTTATGCTTCAGTTAGGCAGTGTATAGTGAGACTGGAAAAAGGGCTATAGCACCAGATAGTATAATGGGTATTTTCTTTAATGTTTCAGTCCTAGTTTTGATAAATCCTAATTTAATGCCCTTATGTGCATGTATTGCTCAGTACAGAACAGGCAAGTAGGGCCTGAGCCAGTGAGATAGGCATTGAAGTTAACAGCCCTATGAGGTAGTGGGTGATTGTGAAGGGTGTATAAAAGATGCCTCTAGTGATTTAAAGGCATAAATTGTTATGGGTTTGACTAAGTTGTATTTCCTTGTATAGAGGTGCCTCTAATATGGATTGGCTTATTAAGTGTTAGGTTATGATTGAGGGTAACCATAGAAAGTTGACCCTCTAGATTATGCGAAGACTATTAGAGACAGTGGATGGTGAGACAAATCTCCAGAATAATTTATTCTTGTTATCAAAATATACTAACTCCTTTGAGAGGAGAGAGGCATGTTTTGCCTAAGGTACTAATTAGACTAATTTAATTCTAATCTAGCATATCTAGCAGTTAAAGCTTAGTTCTCTAGTATATTTCTATTATGCTACCAGGGTTATCATTTCAGAGGAAAGTTCATTCTGAAGTGGAGGTATCCTAGCATTGCTCTAATGTTCATTGTTCCTTAAAGGATAACATCTGTTGGAGTAAAAGCATTAAGAGTATAGCTGCAAGAGCTAGGTGATAAGGGTTATTAGACTCGATATAATTTTTCAGTAAGTGTTAAGCTATCTATGAGAGGGAAAGATAGGTCACTTGAGTTTTGCATTGCTTTAAAGGTACTTGCATAGAGTGATTGTGTAGGATCAGTATCCCTTATTCTAGTGAACAATCTACTTCATCGTTAATAAAGGCTAATCTTCTTCTTTTTAAGCTAATCTGAGATCTGGATACTATTAGTTAAGGATTTAGGGAATTTGATATTACTAAGATTGCTTTCAGGACCTTGGGAAGACATTGTGAGTCTTTGGTAATGTCATCAAGCTTATTAATGTCTTAGCAGTTTTATAGATTGCAATGATCAAAGCTTTTAGTTTTATGTGGGCCAGTGGTAATAGTGTTCCTAGATGATCTTTTGATGTATTCTAAGAACTAAAAAGAGTATGAACAACATTTGAGTGTTGTGATATAAATCCTAAAAGAACGATGGTTGCATGCCCAAATTAATAAGTAGGAATTGGGTAAATGAAGTTTTCTTTGGACCACCCAGTATCAATAGAGAAAGTTAGAATTAGCCCTAGTAAAGGCTAGGCAGTGTTGGAATTGAAACCCTTTAGGAATGTAACTAAGATGAAAAAATTTATAGGCTTAGTTAAGGTTACAATAGGCTTGCAAGAGGACTTCCATCATTGTTACACTTATGATTGGACTAATTAGAATGGAGGTAAGGATTGTATGGAATAATCAATGTCAAGATAGTTTTACTAAGTTGAAACAAAGGTTGATAGAGGTTCTTATCCTGATTCGACTTGAATAAGGTAAGGAACTTGTTATATGCTGGAATGCCTTACTGAATAAATTGTTTGGTGTTAATACTAGATGGAAAGGTTGTGGCTCATGCTTTTAGACATTCAAAGCCATAAGAAAAAGGGTTATCTTACCCTTAGTTTAGGGATAGTTATCATAGTGGTTGTATTGAGACAAATGATGGCATTATCAGTATAGGAAGAATGTTGTATAAGTACATATTATTAGAGGTTGAAATATTGCTTTGTTCAGGAAAAAGGGACCTAAAATAGAGAAGTAGGATAGAGCTGATTCAGGATTTTAATTACTTGATTGACTATCTACCAGTAAACGATACTGTGATGATGAATGCTAAGTATAAGAAATCTATGGTGACCTAGAGAGATTATGAATGTTAGGTTACTAGTTATTTTTGAGGAGGCAGTAGTAGTTGAGCTGCAAGAAAATTTAGATTTTAGATAGCAAATTGGAAAGAATCAGATGAGAGACTAGTAGATGGTTTAGAGAATTAGCAAAGTTGAAGAAGGGAAGACTACAGGGTCTCAATTGATAGTAAGTGAGTAGTAGACCTATCGAAACAAATCCTGTACATTTTACACAGAGGATCTAGATTGCATATGCTTATAGAAATATATGAGTCTCCTCATTCCATGTATTTTGGGAGGAAAAATCTAAGTTGGGAATCTTATTCCTGGATGGCTTGGTATGGAAAGGAATATGGTAAGGGTATAATACACAATAATTGATATACCAGCAAGTCGAACCTGGGCATTAAAATCCTTTTGAATTGTTGTATCCTACAACTATATGATAGTAAGAATAAGAAAAGCTAACTCTAAGTTTTATAATGAGTTCACTATTGAGTAAAGGTAAATGCAGTGGTGCATCGATAGTTATTGATAGATAATCAAGGCAGTCTAAGTTACTTGGTTAGGGTGGGTTAGTTTTTAAACTAGTTGGCTAGATTATATGGTGATGAGCCATTAGATTTTATGTTGTGCTAGTGACTATCATTTGGATAGGGATTTTATTTTATTGTCAAGCTATGGCAGAAGCTGTAAGCAGCTTTAGGCACCAGACTAGCTCATCACCTAGTTTATCATCCTCAGTCTGATGGATAGTCATAAAGGGTGATACAGATATTTGATATATGTGTGCATATATGTTCTTAGCAGAAAGTGCCTATGATACTAGCAATCAGTCTAGTATGGCAATAGCCCCTATATGGCATTATATGATAGATAATGCATGACTTTTCATACTGAGGTGAGATTTGAGACAAAAAGTCTTCAGATTAGACTTGATTAAAGAGGTTAAAGAAAAGTGAAATGAATAAAAAAAAGGGCTAAAAGTAGTATGATTAGACTAGAAATTTGTGCTAACTTGAAATAGGAAAACTATTGAATATTTAGTTAGAGATAAAGTATTCTAGAGTTCTCTAAGGAAATACATACAGAGGTCCAGGAAAAAGGTAATTAAGTCTTGAGCTATTAGACCTTACAGGGGTACTGATAATGTCAGGACCTCTAGCACATAGACTTTTATTACCACTTAAGCCACAGTGAACACAATGTTTTTATGTTTTATGATCATGGGGATAGATTAGACTAGTTACATATGATTTAGATGACAGCTATGGAAGTATAACTAGATATAAATCATGCATAAGAAATAGTGTAAGTTGTAGCTCGTGAGATGAGGTGATTGCAGATATGAGTCCATACCACTATTACAGTGCTATAGAGGTATAAGAGTATAAAGGAAGTTACCTAAGAGCTAGATGAGCAAATAGGAGCTCAATATTCTACTTCATTTGCTCTAGGTAATTTCGACGATGAAATTTTCATAAGAGGGGAAGAAATGTAATGCCCATATCTCAAGGCTTCATGACTAGTGCCATAAGATCCAAGAAGGGCACTCGGGGTGCCAAGTCACTTACACGTGGATTAAGGTAGTGGCACAGGTCATAAAACTTCATAGGGCTCTAAAATTATGAAAAAGGCAAAATAAAAAAATTAGCAGAACCAATAATTCATTTTGGGCTGTAAGCTACCCACCAGGCCAATAAAAATTTTTTGGGCCGGGACTGACTCGAGATGTGCCTGGATAGACTTAAAAATACTAGACTTTGAAGCTAAAAAATCATACTGAGTCCAACAGTGAAAGAATTTTTGAAATTAGAGATCATTTGCAAAATCTCACAATTTTTAAGGTTGGCATGCAAATCGAGGTAGTTTGCAAATTGTCCTATTGGTGGAATTTGGCCATGAAAATTTATGAGCAACTAGAGGGGATTAAAATAGGAATTAAAAAAATGGCATAATTTTTGGAGGTTCGAGTGAATTTTTATGAATTTTCAAAGTTTTCCAAAAAATTGGGATAGTTCAAGAATCATTGGGACAAGGTTAAAGTGGCAAAGTGGGGCCCATAGTAGTGCAAATGTCTTAGCCCACTTTCTAAGTGGCAAATGGGCCATGACAAGTGGATTTCCACTTGTAAAGGACAAAAGCATTTTTTCCCCTTTCCTGCCTAGTTGTTGACACTAGGCCTTCACTTTTTAGCCTATAAGTTCCTACTTTGGCATCCAAACAGGGTGATTCTAGTGGCTAAATTTTCCTTTGGATGTTAAACACCATAGAAAAAAGAATCATGCCAAAAAGAGCTGTGGTTTAGGAGAAAAATATCAAAGAAGGAGTTAGACTCAGAATAGTCTAGAACTGTGTATGTGAGGTGAGTTCTTGGCTGTATCTACCCCGTTTCTTAGACTTTTTTAGTGATTTTTGATGTTAAATCATAGCTAAGACATGTGTGTGTGTGTGTATGATGCATTGGTGGCTATTGGATGGCAAATGGTGGCTTATAGAGGGAGAACAAAAGCACTATGGAAGTTGGAACTAGCTAGGTAGTAAGGGTTAAAAGGAGGATGGCATCTTCAAAGTGCCATGTAAGTGAATTTATAGCCTTTTTCTCATGTGTATCAGTGCCTAAGTAAGTGAGTTTGGGATTTGAATGGCTAGAATGGTTGTATATTAGCTTGAATTTCCCTTTAGTGATGTTGAATACCCTAAGTTTTAGCAGAATTATGAATGGTGTTTGTGAGTAGTTGCATAATTAGCTTAAAAGTGCTTACTAGAAATTGTTGTTAAGGTAGTTTGAATGAGTATTTTGCCACCTAGGAGGAATCTAAATTATGCTTGGCATGCTAGGGTGTGATTATTAGAAGTTTGGGTATGGAATTCACCATGGATTATGTAATTGTGCTTGTATTCGTGAGTTACAAAGAATGCTTTCTAAGAAATGTTGTATGTGCCTTAGCTAAATTGGCTTCAATTGTAATGTTTATGATTACACTTGAGTCCGTAACATGGAAAAAGGTTTGAATGTTGTGCTTTCTTGAGAAAGAATGAGAATTTAGTCCATTTTCCCTATGTACTCAAAAGTTACTTATGGCATGTTGGCATGAAAATCATTGTTGCAAAGGTAATGAGTAAGCATGTTATTAAGGATTGAACATTGACATAAAATGCCTAAAGGACTAATTAAAGATATAACCTTAAGATGTCATAATATATATCTTAGCAAAGTGCCTTAAAATGGCTAAGAAAGACTTAAATTAAAATATATAATTAAAGTTTGAAGTAATAACCTAAAAATGGAATCAAATGAGTTAATGAGTTGAGCTTTGATTGTGCCTTAAGAGGTTAGTCTTAAATTCTGAATTTTGGCCATGGATTTGGCCCAGTTAGAGTTGGCCTTATGCTTAGCTTTTGGCCATAGAATTAGCCTAGTTTCAGTGGCAGTTGTGCCTATATTTTAGCCATGGACTTGGCCCAATTATGATTGGCTTAGGGCCTAGTAAAATGTAAAAAAGGAATAGTGAAAATTGAAATGAAATTAGACTTAAAACAGTCCCAAAAAACTAACTTTCAAAAGTGGTTGAAATGACTTACAACTGTCTAGTTGACCTCTACTTAAACCAAAATGTCACTAGACTAGAAAGTATTGAGTTTGGCAATGGAAATGCCATGAAAAATCATACCATAAGATACTTTAAGTTTTAATCATAACAAACCTAAAGATTATTTTTGAATTTTACTGGGTAGAGCCAAAAAGTGGCTATACCAGTCCGAATAAAATTTTAAAGTATAAGATAAAATTTTTATCTGTCTATTTTTTAGACTCAAATACTATAAGAATAATTTTGGCTAATAAATCAAGTTAAATTGAGCTATTTAGCCTATTGGTTAGAAATCCATTGGATGAGTTGACCAGTCAACCTAGGGTTTTGTAGCTGCTAGTTATTAGTGGCTGAAGAGGTCTATAGATTAATCTCCATTATGTCACCGTGTCATTTTAGAGATTCATTGGTGGCTGGAGAGGTCTACGAACTGTTCTCCATTATGTCACCTAGTTCTTGATAGTTATTTTATTTGTCATTGGAGAGGCCCACGAGCTGATCTCTATTATGTCACTCAATTATTTTTATTGTGTTTAGGGAGGCTA